>JARJLG010000399.1:0-27333 GCA_029448575.1 Mycena maculata
TCCTTGAGCGTCACCGCTTCCTCCACTCGCAAGACCATGTCCGGTCCTTCGAGGTCCATCCATCGCCCAAAACCCCTGGTGATCAAAACATGGTCGGGACCAAGGCCGCGCCACTACCACCTTTTGCACCTCACCCTAAGGGTCTCGCCGAGTTCTCGCGTGTCAATGTCGAGTCCACCATGCTCCCAGAGGGTCAACAGGCCAAGGATATTGTCACTGGTGCGTCCTTTCTCTGATTATTCTTTAGTTAACTAACAGTTCCCTTCAGAATACGTCGCTCGGTCTGGCATCTGGCAGAACGCCGATGCTGTTTATGCGACTCTCGACCAACCGGAGTCCGATTTTGACGGTGGATTGGTCGTGCCGGAGGATGATCGCGGGGAAGGGCCTTCAAGCCGGGGTGGTGCGCGATTGTGGAGATTGGAGGCAGGGCGGATGTGTAAGTCGATGAAAAACATCAGCAAAGCGGTGAAGGGCACCCTTTTCTAGTTTTTCCTGCTCGTTACATCCCCTTCGCCCTCCTTCTCTTTGGACGCTCAAATTTTTCTCTCGATTTTCATTTACAACGGACCTGATGTACCACAACAGATCGTTCTATCCTGTAGTAGATAGAACGGTCTGCAATAGTCAAACACATTTTCTTGGCACTAGTTGGCTTTTCTGAAAAACCTTAGAGCTTTGACTGATTGTGGGAAATTGGACTTCAAGGAATTTTCGAGTCCCTCAGTCTGTGCCCGAGACCGAGATCACCGGTCTTATCTTATCAAGATAAGATATCTCGTCTATCAATCTGAAGCCCAATTTGGGTTCTTACTGACCAAGTTGCCACTTTCGTCTTTGGTCTGAAATTTAATAGAATCCCACTGACTTCACTAGGGATAGAATGGATGTTACTTCCATTACTATCAACCGTGTTTTATCTTCTCGGATCATTACTCCTAGTGATCCCATTTAAATTTCACATTTGAATGCACGTGACGATCTCTGAGCTTTCTAACCCTCAAGCCATCATGCCCATCACTAGTCGTCGTCAAGAATTCACCCTGTACCTCTTAGAGGACTTGAGGGTGCTTCCTTTCTTTCTAACCGAGCCCATTCCTTGGTTAACTAAGGAATTTCGCAGCCTAACACCCCTTGTCAAGCCTGTATCGACGCAGGAGTAACTTGTTCCTCTTTCTCTTGGGGAAGGGGTTGTGACTACTGCGAAACCCGTCTGATTAAGGAGTGTTACATGTCCCAGTTTCAAGCCTGGCTTGGCTATCAGACCATTCATCAGAACGATCTCCAGTCTCGTATGGTCACATTCTCTTCGTTGTCTGGTGCTTAATTAGGTTCCAGGACGTCTCTTCGGGCGGGCCCACCAGTATACCATTCCTCAGCTCGAGGATACGATTCCTTGGGCCTTCAAATACCTGCGCCGCTGTTATTTCAATCGCACCCGCCGTCTCTATGTTGAGGGACTGGACCAGATCAGTAACAAGACCATTCTGGAACGCATGCTTCGCACATGGGCCCAGCGTGGGTACAGTACCAATGCACTTCGTCTTATCACCAGATGGATCGTCCAAATTTCCGGAGATCCCGATCGCATAGTCATCCAAATGTAGACTAGGAGTTTCAAGAGTGATCGAATTTATCGTCTGATGCGCTCCTTCGGCCCCATAAGAACGTTCCTTGACCCAGATGGTCGCAAAACTTCCCGTCTCTCTTGGTTAACTAAGATGTCCCACATCCTCCATCGCTCTCCTTACTACACTGAGCTTCACCTCATGCTGGTTACACGCAAGGAATGTCGTCTATCCAGTCCCTGACTTGTCTGACCATGCTTTAGCCCGACAAAGCCTGTACTGCTTGTCGTGAACGCGGACACGACTGCACGTTCGTTTCCTGGTCAACCATGTGCCTGGAATGCAAGTTCTCTCATCGCGGGGAATGTACTTTTACCAGCTACGAGGAGTGGCTCAAGTTCGTTGCTGCTGAAGACGAAAGGGTTCGCCTGGAACTGTTATATCCATGCAACATCCCCAGTCTTCTCGTCGACCTTCCGGTAGCTCCGGTAGGTTCCGAGGCTCCGGTAGTATACCGGAGCCTCCGAACCGTTCCGGTACCATCGGGTTTTTACGCAATGAAGGATTACTGAGCGTTTCCCGTTTATCCGTCTTCCTTCCTTTTCACTTATTGTCAT
Source organism: Mycena maculata (assembly GCA_029448575.1). Classification (NCBI taxonomy): domain Eukaryota; kingdom Fungi; phylum Basidiomycota; class Agaricomycetes; order Agaricales; family Mycenaceae; genus Mycena; species Mycena maculata. The sequence goes on from JARJLG010000399.1 coordinate 2,186, forward strand.
ACGACTTCTCATCAGCCCATCTGACTTGACTTATTGTTAAGAACCACTCTCCTTCCTTTTATGGAATACAATTAGATACTTAGTATAAATACGTCTTTAATATGTCCTGTACGTCAGATTGATAATTGACGTTGCTTGGCTCATTTCCCTTGCACTGAGTCGTCTCCGTTCTCTCCGGTACTCCGACTCGTCTTCCTTTATCGGGTACCTGCCGGTTAGGGTAGTCGCTCACCCTTGACCCCCTGTGGTGTTGTGATCCTCCTCCGTATACGTTCCGGACCCTCCGGCTCTCCGACGCTCCGACATACCGGAGCCTCCGGTCCTTCGGCCATTTACTCTTCGGGTCCAACCCGGCTCGGTATATAACAGTATTATCAATCTCACTACTCTGACTGGCAATGTCTCGTCTTCCTAATCCAAATCTACCCAACACGGAACAAATCGAACGTTCCAACACTGGTCGGACTGATCGGGAACCTCGTCGAGAATCCCGTATGTTCAGCCAGATCGTTCCGATGAGTACTCCGGTCCAAGTTCTCGGTCCGTCGATGTACCCGTCTATTCCGGTATCACCCACCCTTCGATACACTCCGCATTTCACTCGGAGTTCACCCGCGCCGCCTATGCCATCTCCGACAACAATTCCGGGGTTAGTTCTCAATCCCCGGACCCCCGAGAATCCGGTGAGATATCCGGCCTCACCCCATCCACGCCGCGCTGCAGCAATCTCTCGTAGCGTATCTCCCATCGCTGGGCCTCGTATCGTTGAGGTACCGGAAGATCCCCAGGAGGCTTCCGAAGACTCCGTACGTTCCGGAGGTCATGCAGCAAGCCTCCACTTGTCGGAGGAGCTTCCCGAGCGTGATCCTGCTCCTTCCCTTCATGACGGGGGCAGTAATAACGGCGATGGAGGCGATGGTGGCAGTGATGGTGGTGGTGGTGGAGGTGGTGGTGCTGGTCCACCGCCCGGCCCTCCCGGAGGTCCACCCGGAGGTGGCCCCGGAGGTCCCGGCGGTCCAGGTGGTCCTGGTGTTCCAGGTGGTCCACCCGGAGGCCCCCCTGGCGGTCCACCTGGTGGTGGTCCCGGCGGTCCCGGTATACCTCGTGCTCCTCGTCGTGTTCCGACGCCTGAGGCCAACGAGGCCTTAATTATGGACACCATCCGGACCTTCCGGGATGCCATCAATGTGTTCTCCGCTCGTCCCGCGGACCTTCCTCCTCGTTCCAACCGATCCAATCTCCGTAATCCGGACACCTTCGATGGATCGGACCTGGCTAAACTCTCGTCCTTCCTCACCCAGTGCTATTTGCACTTTGCGGAGCGTCCGCAAGACTTTCCGGACGACGATGATCGTATTCTCTACATCATTTCGTACCTCCGGGGCAGCGCTCAGCAATGGTTTTCCCCCAACCTTTACGACCCGACCATCATTCCGGTCTGGGACGGCAACTTTGCCGTCTTCATTCAGGAGCTTACGTTAAATTTCGGGCCGCATGATCCGGTTGGGGATGCCGAGGACAAGATTCGCGCATGCCGGATGAAATCCGGCGACCGGATCACCACTTACATCATCGAGTTCGACTTCCTTTCGGTTTTGACCCGGTGGAGCGATAACGCCCTCCGGTATCAGTTTTACGAAGGACTTCCCCGTCGGATCAAGGACGACATGGTTCATCATAACTATGCCAACACCCTCGACGGAGTGAAGTTGGTCGCTCGCATCATCGATGGCCGGTACTGGAAACGCGAGGCGGAGAAGCTCCGGGAGCGTGAACGCGATAAACCCTCCGGTTCCGGTGGCGGTAACGCTACCGGAGGTCAATCCGGCAACCCAAAACCCAGTAATCGGAATTCCGGCAAGGGTTCCAAATCTTCCAACGCTCCCGCACCCTCCTCTACCGCTGCGACTGCCGGAAACTCCGGTAACAATGCCGGACGCCCCGGTAACCAGGGTAAAGGCAAGGCCAAGTCGTCCGACGCCACTCCTGCCGCTCGCGCCTACGCCGACAAGCTCGACGCCAGCGGAAAGATTAAGCAGGACGAACGCGAGCGTCGCCGGAAGAATAACCTCTGCATGTACTGCGGAGGTAAGGGTCACACAGCCGACAACTGCAACAAGCGTCCTGGGCAGGCTAGTGCCAAAGCCGCCCAGGCCTCGACCTCCGGTACGACCACCCAGGCTCCGGCGGCTCCGGCTACGCCGGCCGCCGCGGCTGCTGAGTCAAAAAATTGATCAGCAACTCGGAATCCTCCGCACCTGGTCCGAGTTGCGTTGACTCACGGGTGCTCACCGAGGTTCGTCTCAACGCTTCCGCTCTCTTCCCTAATGCCCTTTACGTCTCTCTCGATATTTCTTCCCTCCGGTCGGACATCTCCGAGCCGGAGCTATGCTCTTCCATGTCTCCATCTATTCTCTCTCGAGTAGTCGCGGGATTCAACTCCCGTGTGCGTGCGCTTGTGGACTCCGGATCATCTCATTGTTTTGTATCATTGAAAGTCTGCGAATCTAATGCGTTTTCCACGTATACGGTGGACCCGGTACGGGTCCGGTATCTCGACGGCTCATCTTCCATCATTAACCGGATGCTCCGGTTGTTGCTCCGGTTCCCTTCTGGCGAAGTTCAATACATGGACTTCTTCGTCACACGTCTCGATTCTCCTTGCGATCTGGTCCTGGGATTCAATTGGCTCAGCCGCATTAATCCGTTGATTAACTGGTCCGAAGCCTCTATCACGTTCCGGCCCGATCCCGTAAGGGAATCCCTGTCGACAACCCCGGAAATAATTCCGGGATCTGCTACGGTAGTTCCGATTACGGACGAGGCACCTCCGGTTCAAGTCGTTCCGGCTCCGGCGCCTACACCGACTCCGACGATTCCGCCATCTCCCGCTCCTTCCATGGAGACTCTTGCTCCTTCCATGGAGACTCCGGAGGCCTCCGGGCCTCGTCCTCTCTCTACCCCTCCGCTTGTGTCTCTCGTGTCTGCTGCGGCTTACCGCTCCATCATTCGAGACAAGGATTGTTGTCAATATACAATGCGCGCCACTCCCTCTGAAGAAGCCCGTGCCCGGTTTGCTTCCGCATCTGCTCCGGACACTTCCGGTATACCTTCCGAGTACCACGAGTTCGCTGACGTCTTCTCGGAGCAGGAAGCTTACAATCTTCCTCCTCATCGAGAATTCGACCTCAAAATCGAGCTCCTGGACGGCGAGGAGCCTCCGGTCGGTCATGTCTACTCCCTTTCGCCTACCGAGCTCGCTGCCCTTCGGGACTTCATCGACAAGAATTTGAAGTCGGGATTTATTTACCCGACTCGTTCAAGTCATGGAGCCCCTATTCTCTTCGCTAAGAAGAAGGACGGTAGCCTCCGGTTGTGCGTCGACTACCGAGGACTTAATCGAATTACGAAGAAGGACCGCTATCCGCTTCCTCTCATCGCCGATCTCCTCGATGCTCCCGGGAAGGCTCGCATCTATACAAAACTTGATCTCCGGCACGCATACCATCTCCTCCGGATCGCTCCGGGTGACGAACCTAAAACGGCGTTTCGTTCTCGCTATGGGTCCTTCGAATTCCGGGTTGTTCCGGAAGGCCTTACCAACGCTCCAGCCGCTTTTCAGCGGTTCCTGAACAGTTTGTTCGCAGATCTGTTGGACGTATACGTCATCATCTATTTGGACGACATATTGATCTATTCCGATGATCCGACCCAACATACTGAACACGTTCGGGAAGTGCTCCGGCGCCTCCGGAAGGCCGGACTCTACTGCAAACTCTCAAAATGCGAGTTTAGCGTCACCACCTGCGAATATCTCGGTTACATCCTGTCGCCGGAAGGCTTCCGGATGTCTCCGGACAAAGTTTCCGCCATCGTTGATTGGCCGGAACCCCGGAAAGTGAAGGACGTTCAGTCTTTCCTTGGGTTTTGTAATTTTTATCGGCGTTTCATATGGAACTACTCGGCGATCACGATCCCTCTTACTCGCCTCACTCGTTCCAACGTCCGATGGGATTGGACCCCGGTTTGCCAACTCGCATTTGACACCCTCAAGCACGCGTTTACGGAGGCTCCGGTACTTTCACACTGGATTCCGTTCCGGCAGCTTACTGTCGAAACCGACGCCTCCGATTACGCAATCGCCTCGATTCTCTCCATCCTCGGAGATGATGGCGAAATTCATCCCATTGCGTTCCGGTCTCGGACACTCGGTCCGGCCGAACTCAACTACGACACTCATGACAAGGAACTCTTGGCCATCTTCGACGCCTTTAAACACTGGAGGCATTACCTCGAAGGACCGGAGCTTCCGGTCGACGTCGTAACCGACCACAAGAACCTGGAATACTTCGCGACGACCAAAATCCTCACTCGTCGCCAAGTCCGGTGGTCGGAATACCTGTGCCACTTCAATATGGTTATCCGGTTCCGTCCGGGTAAGCTCGGAGCTAAACCAGACGCTTTGACTAGACGATGGGACGTCTACCCTAAAGAGGGGGATAGGGCTTACAGCCAATTGAATCCTCAAAATTTTCGCCCCATTTTTACTCAAGATCAACTCACTGCGTCGCTCCGGGCCACATTCCTCGAGGAAATCACCCTCCGTTCCTCCATCGTTATGGATGTTGAGAAGCTCTATTCCGACATTCGTGCCCACTACAACGATGACCCAGCCGCCGTTGCGGGCATTGATTCCGCAGCCTCCGGCACCACTCCGCGCTGGAAACTCGACCCTTCCGGTATGCTCCGGCTCTATGATCGCATTTACGTTCCGGTGGTTTCCGGAGATGCTCCGGACCAGCTCCGCGTACGTGTTCTGCAGAATTTGCATGATCACGAGTTGGCTGGCCACTTTGGACAAAATCGCACATTAGCACTCGTACGCCGTGAGTACACTTGGCCGGAGGTCCGGACCTTCGTCCGGGACTACTGTCGGTCGTGTGTTCTATGCAAGCGCAACAAAAAGCCTCGGCATCGGCCTTACGGACTCTTGAAACCCCTTCCGGTTCCGCTCCGGCCTTGGCATTCCATTTCCATGGACTTCATCGAGCAACTCCCTCTCTCCGGCGAGTTTGACTGCATTTTGGTGATTGTTGATCGGTCATCCAAGCAGGTCATTCTCATTCCTTGCGATACCCATATCAATTCGCCGGAGCTCGCTCGCCTTTTCCTCATTCACGTCTTTTCCAAACACGGTGTTCCGGCACATGTTACGTGCGACCGGGGCTCCGAATTCATTGCTTCCTTCTTCCGGTCGCTGGGCGAACTTCTCAATATGGAGATCCATTATACTTCCGGTTTTCATCCGGAGGCTGACGGTCAAACGGAACGTATGAATCAGACTGTTGAGCAATATATCCGCATCTACTGCTCGTATCAACAGGACGATTGGGACCGACTCCTTCCGCTTGCGGAATTCGCTCTCAACAACGCTCCGAATGCTTCGACCGGCATCTCCCCTTTCTTCGCCAATAAGGGTTACAATCCGGCAATCACGGTCCATCCGGAGCGTGACGTTGCGAACATGTACGCCAAGGATTTTGTCGTTGATCTTCAGGAACTGCATCAGTTCCTCCGGGAGCAAATCACTTTTGCCCAGGAGCGGTACAAGGAAACCGGAGACCGGAAACGTGCTCCGCAACCTCCGCTTTCGATCGGCGATCAAGTTTTCATCCTCGCAAAGCATCTTCACACCAGCCGGCCAACTCCGAAATTCTCGGAGACGTACCTTGGCCCTTACGAAGTTATTGGCAAACCCAGTGCCGCTTCTTATACCATTCGGCTTCCGAAATCGTTGTCACAGGTCCATCCAGTTTTCCATATATCCCAACTTGAACCGCACGTTCCGAACCCATTCCCGGGACGCGAGGAGCCGCCTCCGGCAGCCGTAGAAATCATTGACGGCGAGTCACACTTCGAAATCAAGCAAATCGTTGACTCGAAGATCGACCGGAGGTTCCGAACTAAGCTCCGGTACTACGTCGAATGGCTCGGATACGAGAATACCGACGATCAGTATGCTTGGGTTGGGGCGGACGACTTGGATGCAGCCGAACATATCGACAACTTTCACCGGCGCTTTCCGAATAAGCCCGGACCCGAATATTAACTCATCACACAAAATTAAAACCAAGAAAACGAAATTCAACCAATTCAAAATACAACACTCATTTCATATATTTACAAATGTCTATTTTGTCCTTGGGCCTCCAGGGCCTTCACTCCGCGCTTCCGGACGCTTCCGGCTCTCCCGGAGCCTCCGGCTCCCCCATCTCCTCATCCGAATTGTCCATCACGAAGACTCCATCCTCCTCGTGGAATCCGGCTGGCGCTCCCGGCTGCAGCACGAGAGTCTGGAACTCGCGCACCTCCGACTCCCTCTTCACCTGCACCGGAGGCTCCGGTGCTGGCGAAGGAGTGGGCGGCGGAGGCGGGACAGGCTCGGGGTCGGGCTTGAAGGTAAGGACCGTAATGGTCCTCGCCTCCGCAGCCTGGCTCGCAACTCGGGACGTCGCGGCGATTTGTTCTTCGGGCCCTTCCGGCCCCTCCAGCGCCCCAGGCGCGTCCACCTCCATCCTCTCATCCTCCCCGCCGTCCGTGGACCGGAAATCCTCCGGCCAGGATTCGGAACGGGCTCGGGGCGCAACCGGAGCCTCCGGTTCCGCCTCCGAGTCCTCCGACTCGACGGGTTTCATCTCCTTCTCCTCCACCTCGGGGCTCCCGCGCTTCATCAGCCTCCGGCGCTTCGCCGGGGGCGCATCCTCATCCTTCTCCGGCTCCTCGGCGGCCAGGTCGAGCTCCGCCTGCTCCACGAGGGAAAAATCCCACTGGGAGGCCTCCATGTCGGCGGCCATCCAGCGGAGCATCCGCTCTACCCCAGGCGGTACCTCCCGACCACTCCCCGGCGCTGCGAGAGTCTTGAGTATAAGCTGGCACGCGCGGTATGCCAGCTTATAGCGCAACATAGTGCGCCCCACCTGCTCCCCGAGGTATCCAACGTGAGCATCAAGCTCCCGGACCTGTGCCCGCAGACCCTCTCTGCCCTCCGCCTTCCGGGCCCTCCTTTCCCGCTCCTTCCGCGTGCGATCGCGCACCTCGCGGTCGCTCCGGTCACCCCGCTCCGTTCGGGGGTTCCGGCGCGTCCGCGAGGGCCCCGCAACCGGTGCGGACCCTTGGCGACGGGCCTCCTGTGCCGCGCGTCGCTTGTTGACGCGAGGCGGTCCAAGGGGCCGCGCGCGACTGCACTGGATGTGCTTTGCGCGGCACCGGCGGCAGGCGGTGCGTCCCGCCTCGACGACGCACACCTCGCCACTCCTCCGGCAAGAGTCGCAAGCTACGAAAATCAAAACCGTTAGTACCGGAACCTCCGGTTTTCACTGCGACGCACCGTTCTCCCCCTCCTGCTCGACGTCGCTGTCGTCCTCGTCGTTCAGCTCGTCCACCTCGCCTCCCCCCTCCGCACGCTCCGGCGACACCGACTTCAACGTTTCAATCACCGGCAATTCGTCGAATTCCGGAGCCTCCGCGTCGAGCGCCTCCAGGTCTCGAATGAGCTGGAGGGCGCGAGCGGCCTCCTCGGTCGCCACTTCCGCGCGCTGTGCGGCCTCCTCTGCCTGCTCCTGATATGCGGAGATCAGGCGGCCCCGGCGCTCCTCCCGTTCCTCGTAGAACCGCTGGGCGGCCTCTTCGCGCAGCTCCGTCGTGGTCGCTCGCGCCTTCCCCTTCCCGGTTTTCTTGCCGTTGCCGGCGTCGCTGCGGTAGTCGTCGCTCGACCCCTCGCGCCCACTGTCGTTGTTTCCGTGGCTCGACATCGATTTTTGGGGTTGGTGACCGGAGGTGGTGGTGGTACGAAAGAAAGAAACGTCTGAGTCAAAACCAACAGCACGTGACTTTTTGATCTTGTTTATTTCCCACGCTTCTTCATTGTTCGACAAACCTCATTCCTTTTGGGTTCCTCATGGGAGAGGAACCTAAGAGGGGGATACTGTTATATCCATGCAACATCCCCAGTCTTCTCGTCGACCTTCCGGTAGCTCCGGTAGGTTCCGAGGCTCCGGTAGTATACCGGAGCCTCCGAACCGTTCCGGTACCATCGGGTTTTTACGCAATGAAGGATTACTGAGCGTTTCCCGTTTATCCGTCTTCCTTCCTTTTCACTTATTGTCATACGACTTCTCATCAGCCCATCTGACTTGACTTATTGTTAAGAACCACTCTCCTTCCTTTTATGGAATACAATTAGATACTTAGTATAAATACGTCTTTAATATGTCCTGTACGTCAGATTGATAATTGACGTTGCTTGGCTCATTTCCCTTGCACTGAGTCGTCTCCGTTCTCTCCGGTACTCCGACTCGTCTTCCTTTATCGGGTACCTGCCGGTTAGGGTAGTCGCTCACCCTTGACCCCCTGTGGTGTTGTGATCCTCCTCCGTATACGTTCCGGACCCTCCGGCTCTCCGACGCTCCGACATACCGGAGCCTCCGGTCCTTCGGCCATTTACTCTTCGGGTCCAACCCGGCTCGGTATATAACAGGAACACAGTGAGTCATTCTTTCATATCACTATGTCCTCAAGACTGACTTGTCTTGTCTTAGAGGCTTCCCCTAACTACTCGTTGCTGGTCGAGCTTGACCGGTTCGCTCATTTATACCAGCACGTCGAGACGTACTTCAAGGCCACTAAGCTGCTCGATGACTATCTCGACGAACGCGCTTTTCGTAATCTGGCCAGCGAGCTCCCCATTAATACAGCTCGTCAGCTTGCTGTTGCCTGTCGCTCGGCCGGGTTGTTTGGCTATTTTTCGGAGCTTTTCAAGGAGCGGGCGGAGCTTGGCAGCTCATTCCTTCTCTCTGCTTGCTCTACTATCCCTCGTCAGAAGGTTATTGTACTGAATGCTGCTCCAGTCAGCTCTTCGTCGGGTACATCCGATTCATCCTCAGCCACAGACACTACCACGTCCATGAACGCGTAATTTACTGGCTGATAGCTTGGATTCGCTTTGAGTAGTCTTAGTTAACTAACCTTGGGTAGCTAGTTAACTTGAAATTTAAACGATCCTTCGTTTATCCTGCGTTGGGCTTGACTAGCAAGTGCTACCATAAGCTCCCCTTGAGGTCCGAGATCGTTGCTCATAAATTCTCTCGAAACTCATCGGACCTTGTTAACCCATTGGTCAATCCTTTGTGATGGATCCTGCTACCAGCGTGGGCCCATCACATACGCATGCTTCGATCGTTTTGGATGGTTGTGAAACCGTCCTTATATAGGATCTGAGCTGGTTCAACCAATCTGAACTGGTTTCCTTGGTTAACTAAGAACTGTTAGGTTCTTCGGTGTCCAATCGTGCCCTTCTCTTTGGTCTTATGAGTCGCATGATTCCTCGCACTTCCACATGTTCGTTGCATGTCGTTCAATAATTTATTTCTTAAATTTTCGTGCTTATCTCCCCCATTTAAAATAACAACTGTCCCCAGATCTGAGCAAGTTCAAGGGTGCTAACTCTCTCGCTGTGGCTATCAACGCGCCTGGTCAGAGAGATTTTGTTCTCCAACAGATGCTGGCTCAGGCTGTTATCATGGTACGTTCACGCCACTTTATTTAACCAGTCTAACCGTTCATCCTAGGCCGACGTCAAGGCGTTCATCCCTCACCTCTCCCGCCCTAACAATATCTTCATGCAAGCCCTGCACGCTTTTATTGGCAAGTGGGGCAACGTATGGGGCCGCGAGAAGGGTGAGTGGCCCACGCCAGTCAAGACCCTTCAGACTATCATCGCCACTGTTGCTATCAACAAGAAGGCCGCGAACGCTATGCGTACCAACCAGCAACAATTCGATCGGACCGAGAAGCAGCTTGCCCTTGACGCTGCTGCCGCCCTTCAGGCGTCGTCGGCCAGTACTGGCAAGAAAAACCCTGCCAAAGTTCGTCTTTCCTTAGTTAACCAAGGTTTCCGTCGCTGATTTGCATCCTAGCGCCAGAAACTCAGCGTCAAGGCCACTTCCTCGGCCCGTGTGGAGGAGTCCAACTCCTCTGGTGACGAATCCCAAGGTGAAGACGACCCAATGGACGGAGGCCCCACTGACCAGGTAAGTAGCCCCACCAGTGGATCCACTTCTTCCTGCTCGGGAGTTCTGCGCGTACATTGTTGACCGTAATTTCAAGGGTGAGAAGCTCACTATCATCATCAGTGACAGCGAGGATGACGCCCCTGCACCAGCTCTTCAGGCGAAAAAGGCACAGGTACTCATCTTTACTTCATTTATCCCTCTTATTGATTTCTTTCTAGGCCGCCACGGATACTGCAGCGCCTGCTTCTAAGTCCTCCTCTACCGAGGCCTGGAAACCTTCATTAGTCCCCCGCAAGCGCCGGCTCGTTGCTGACCACTCCGGTTCTCAGGGTAGGCTGTCATCCCCTATCATACTCGACCAGAAGGCTTATTTGGTCGCAGGACGTGCTCCTGTACCAGCCCCTATCGTGTACTCCGGTTCCACATCCTTCCACCGTGCTGGTCGTTACCAGGCTGATGGTTCTGAGGCTCGTTCGATCGCCGAGCTTGCTAGCGCCGCAGGCCTTGCACTCGACAATGCCTCTGAGCGCATTATGAACGATGCGCTGCAGAGCATTGAGCGCCTTTCTCGTGACCAGCTGCAAGTCGTTTCATACCATCTGGGCGTCCAACTCCGCCTCTACGAGGTCAATAAAATCGAACATGACAATATCCTCAAGGAGCTCTCATCGCGTCAGCTCCCTGTCATCGAGGACCCTCATGTTTGAACCCCGAGTAAGCTAGTTTTTCCCCATTCTTCTCGTTCTGACTCGCCCTGAGGCTCCCATAGCTCAGACTGGGCTTGGTTGCCCCGAACAGGCATTGGATTGTCTTGCGCAAGTCTTTCTAGTCGTTACATCTCAATCGTGTACACTGTATGACCCGTATTCTCGTTCGTTATAACACGCCCTTTTGCGTCGAAACCATCCTGTACCTCAGGTTTCTTAGTTAACTAAGAGTTTTCTTAGTTAACCTAGATCGCCCTGATCTTCTCAAGTTCTCTGGGCCATATCCGGGCTCAGGCTCTAAGTTTTCATCAGGGATGAACTCTTCTTCATACTCATCAGACAGTTCAGCTGGATCAGCCTCCTCCCAGTCCGGGTTCAATCGTACTCTGTGGAATTGCATGTCCTTTCCTTGGTACTCATCTACCCCTTCATCCGCAGCTGCTAGCTCTTCCAATTCAGTGTTCATTAGCTCAATAAGTTCCAAGATATTCTGTGGTAACTCAATTCGCCTCCTGGCTTCATAAGGAATAGCTCTGAACTGTGCAATTTTGCCAGGTAACATAGCACCATTCATCTCGCAACACAGATATGATCCACCCTTGGTTCATCTAATTACAACCATTGGCCCATTGTATCTGACTGCCATCTTCATATTTAGCGACTTCTCAACTGAAGTATTTCGGACCAATATTAGGTCGCCTGGTTTAAAGTCAAAGTCCTGAATGGTATGTTCATGGACTTCTTGGTAACGTTTCACCGCAGCCAACTTTTCCGCACTGACTCGCTTTCTCATTTCCTCAACATGCTGAACGTGCTTTGCCAATCCCTTGGCCCTCAGCCCAATCAGTTCGCTGTGAGATATCAAGTGACCAGGGTATTCAACCAACCAAGTTGCCTCCTCTATATCAAGAGGTATCACAGGATGTGTACCACAAACTGCAAAGTAAGGAGAACATCCTAGTCCCCTCCTTGTCGTGATCCTGTCCGCCCACAATACATGAGGTAGGAACCAGAACCATTTGCGTACGTCACCGCCAGTTGCCTTGAAAAGGGCTTGTCTGACATCCCAGTGACTGCGTTCTACTGGTCCATTTGCTTGCGAATTATAGGCAGAGATTCTAATCCCTATAATGCCATACTTCGCAGCAAGCCATTCTAATGCTGCAATAAACTGCAGAGCATTGTCTGTTACAATTTCCTTGGGACAACCCCAGCGACAAATAATTTCCTCTAACAGAAATTTGCCTATAGCTTCTCCATTGTCTGCCCTTAAGGCCCTGGGTTCTGGATACCTAGTCAAAGAGTCCCTGGACGCCACTACGAACTTGTGACCATTGGATACTACTCCCATGATCATCACATCCGAGTGTATCTTCTGGAAGACACTAGGAGTCATGGTCGGGTTTGGTGGAATCCGCAATAGCGTTTTCTGCCTAGCCTGGCATAAGTGACAGGTCTTGACATACCAGTCTACATCTTTGCTGTAGTCTGGCCACCAAAAACGTAATTCAATCATGGACTTAGTTGCATATGCTCCTTTATGTCCAAGACTGTCATGCGAGGCACGCATCATGTACATCCTGTACTGTCTTTCTACCACCAATTTATGTGCACCACCTTCATCGCGGCGATACAGCTTTTTAGTCTTGGGGTCTACGAAGAATAGAGAAGTGTATCGTACAAAATTTGGGTAATCTCCTTCAGGAATCTTATCAGGTTTCCTTGAAGGATCAACCAGCCAATCTCGTACCAAGTCCACTCTGTCATCCAATTCAATGGCTTTATCCGACCTGTGTTCTATTGGATAATCCTCTCTAAATTCGGGATCCAATTTATACTTCAACTCTGGTAGCAATGGTTCTTCATCCTTGACGTGAGACATCAAGAACTGGGGCACCACTAATCGTTCATCATTGTAGGTTTGCAGGACGGAGTTCGTGATTTCTGTTTCATAGGTGTAAGCCCGTATACATTCCTCCTCAAATTCTCCTTCACAGGTAGCCTGGTCCAACACCTGTTGAACATAACCACCACGAGTATCAATCTCTGTTTTGAACTCTTCAAAATCCAATGGTTGTCTGCCTTCAGTATCCCAATCAGGATGGTTGTCAGGCGGTTGATTCTCATCATAACCGTCTTCAATATTCTCAGTCTCTTCATCGCCATCCTGAGGGTCTTTCCTTGAAAGTCCATCAGGTGGGAACGTTTTCCCAGCGACGTGCTGAAACGTGAAATGATACATCAAGATGTGTTCGATCCAACGATTAATCGTGGCATTGGGCCCTATTCCAGGGTTGGAAAGCATACCCTTAATGTATAGGACATCAGTCTCAACTACCAGTCTCCTGGCGCCAAGTAACCAATATTTCATGCGATCCAAGGCTCGTAACAGCCCATACAACTCTCGTTTAGGTTGTGAGAACCTAGATTCTCTGTCATTCAAAGGAATGGCCAGGAATTTAGCGAAGTACTTCTTGGTAGGGTCCATAGGGTCTCTTTGATAGACTTGTAAACCCACTGACTTCCAGGATGTATCAACCGCCAATACAATATCTGAATCCCAGTCATAATTGAGTGGCTTCAAGGCTCTGCTGAGTTTCAACTCCGCTTTTATGGCATCCATAGCCCTCCTTTGCCTTACATCCCATACAAATTCAATGTCATTCCTTAAGAGTTTTGTTATGGGTCTTGATATAAGGCCGTAGTCTTTTATAAACATTCTTATCTGCCCAACAACCCCAAGGAATTGTCTGACTTCAGAAACTGTCTTAAGATCTCCCCATCTCAGGATAACTCCCACACGATCTTCAGAAGGACGTCTTCCTTCATAAGAATATATGTGACCCACAACTGGAAACGTGTCTAGACATAACAAAGCTTTCTTGTCAGAGAAGGTTCCACCGCAATATTTGATTCGCTGAACCACTCTGTTCACATTCTGGAAGTGTTCCCATACGAAACGTCTAATCCCAGCGTTCTCAGGAATAGTCTCATATTTCCCCTTTTTGTTCTGATAACGGGTCCCAGGACCTCGTATTGGAACATCATCAATGTAAGGAATCGTGACGTGTGGTATTTCATCCCTCAGGATGTAAGTCACATCGTCATGGAAGATTGGGACTGAGTTAGTCCAACCTTGCGGTAGCTTGACGAAGCGCAGAGCCCCAAATGGAGTCTGGAAAGTCGTATAGTGTCAACTATTTTCAGCTATGTCTCTATGATCATACCCCGAATACAGATCTAAGACTGCACCACAAGCTCTTCCTGCGAAATGATTCGCCAATTCCTCAGTTGCGGGTGGTACTCCTGAGTGAGCAATCGTTACCGCATTTAAGGGTTCTAACGAGTGCACAAGCCGAATACTTTTCCCATCCTTCTTTATTACACCAAAGAACTTGGTACGATAAGAAGCGTTCGAAGGTTCATAGACCCCAGCATTTATCTTGTCCCTAATGATATCACAAACCATTCCTAACTGTCCACGCGGTATGGGAATTGATCTCTCAACCCATACCTTATGTTCAATTACTGGAAACTCACCAGGGGGGAAGAAGTCATGTCTGAAGCTTCCCCTCTCTGAGTCGTCCCAAGCAAATGCTTCATTTTGTTTCATCATGAAATTATGCATAAGCCTCTTCTCTTCACACTGGAGACAAGCAGCAATATACGGGGGCCGGATATTGCCAGTGTATAGGCAGTATATTTCAAATATCCTCAGTATATACTGAGGATATCCAGGGGCCGGATATGTTCAGGACATTTGATATATGCTTACTAAATACTCAAAATATCCAGGGCCCGGATATGCTCAGGATATTGTGACAATATACTTGCAATATCCTGAGTCCCAATATGGTAGCCATCAGACCTCCAATTGTGATTATATTGCAGCCAAACAGCCCATAAATAGCCTTCTTCATATAGTAATAATCATCTCAGAGAAGAATGACCCTAGATACAGGGTTATCAATAGAAACCATGTGAACTAAAATTAAAATTGCTTGCAAGTGGGAAGTTTTTGTCCAATATGATAACAAAATGCATAATTGATTATGCATTTTGATCTTTTGACCAAATCAAGATGGAAACAAAGCTGCAACACTTTCAACAACTTTGTCACTTCTTATGAATCCTTTCTTCAGAGAATTAACTGGTGTTTACACTGATTCTCTCTGGTTCCAACTCCTGAGAAACCAGTAGGGCACCAAGCTGATCTTATCCTTGCTGGGCAAATATTCAAGTTAATGAGATTCAAGGAGAATTGGATACTACTAGGGATCACATGATCATAAAACCGGGTTTTATGATCACGTGATTTACTTCTGTTCTTGTTGTGGCTGTCCGCATCTGTAGGATAGCCACACATCATCCCTTTCCTTCTCTCATCCTCACCTTGCAACCAGAACAAGAACATAACTTTTTGGTAAAGGCAAAGCTCACAATCTGCACCTGAACCTGCCCAACCTAGGTGCTAAGCAACTGGTGAGCTCACCTTCACACTATCCAGTGTAGGAAAATTTGAGTTCTCCTCTCCAGATACAACAACATAGGTGTCATCACAGCTAGCTGCCTCTAGACACTTCCAGGTGAATGGAGAACAGAAATGAAAGCACAGCCCGCTGAAAGCTGGCCACCTCCAACCACCTGCTGCCAAAGCAGGTGGATAGAGAACATAAATGAAAGCACAGCCTGCTGCTAAAGCAGGCTGCCTCCGACCACCTGCTTCCAAAGCGGGTAGATATAGAACAGAAATCCAAGCATAGCCTGCTGCCACAGGATGCCTTCAACTACTTGCTGCCAAAGCAGGTGGTTGAAGAAATAAAGTAACATGACATGACAGTAAGAGACAAGGAGTATTGTTGTTATAGCAGATGTACATGAGTTAGGGATGATTTGTACATGATTTGTTCCATAGATCAAATTAATAATAAAATATCCGCTCACAGATCGAAAATAGGAGAAAAAATGCATGGTAGGAGGCAAGTCATGCACCCTAATCCTCTGTTCAATAGACCTCAGTATTCAGGCAGATATTCTCTGTTGCTGGCTCTAACCATTGATGGGATGATCTATGCAAAGGTTGTCCAAGGCTTGTTCACGTTCAGATGATGATGCCTGGTTCGAGCGGTTGCACACACCTAATAATCCCACATAACCCTTCATATTAGAAGGGGCATACCCCCCCCCCCCCCCCCCCCTGTGCCCCTTCTAATATGAAGCGTTTGAAGAAAAGCCAGTGTGCTGCAAAAAATGCTGCACGCAAAGTCCAAATATACTGCAAAAGCACTGCAGCATATGGGCCTTTGGACTTAGAGCTCTCAGTTGTTACTTGTATTAGGTAATCCTGTTCTCAATAGTGGGAGTTAGAATAGCTCAAAAAGGAAATTTTCAAGAAAATACAAGAAAAATAGAAGAAAAAAATAGAAAAAAATATGAAGAGGCTATAATGCATCTGACAGTGGAGGCGGAATATCCAAAAAAGGAAATTCAGCAAAAAATATTGTAAAATACAGCAAAAAATACAATAAAAATAAAAATAATAAGTCCTTCCATGCAGCATATTCACCTCTGCAACTTGAAGCTTTAAAGAGAGAATGTATTACTAAATCCTGCCAGGGTGGGATACCTAAAAAAGGAAATCCACTAAAAAATATTGTAAAATACAAAATAAATAAATAAATAAAAAAATAAAAAACCACTCTTTCCCCTCCACCCAGTTGCCATTGGATGAGACACCTAAAAAGGAAATTCACCAAAAAATATTGTAAAATACAGGAAAAAAATTCACCGCTCTTCTCCCTCTACCCATACTACCATTCTAGTTAGAATAGGTAACATAGTAGGTTTTATTAGAAGGGAGATGTAGTGGTCTAAGGCTACTCTCAAGAATTAGCAGCTGATATAAGTCATAATTAAATCATATTTCTGCTATTTGTATTGGAATTGATGGGTCCTGCCATTGCTTTGAAATTGATGGCTGTCTGTATTGGGTGCTATAGCTGCCTGACAAATGATGGCTGCCCATATTGAGGTTGCAATTGATGCCTGGTTGCATTAAATGCTAACATGTGTTCAAAAAGCGCCAGCTCTTGGAAAGTATTTTGCATTTTGCGGGCCAATGAGGCCGTCAATCACAAAATGCTATAAATGACTCTTGTAGCCCTTGATGAGCTCTACAATTTGGGTATAGGGATCAAAGGTTTGGCTGATGACTTTCCGTTTTGGGACACTAACACTTTCGTCCCAAAAAGGAAGTTTGCTGCATTGGCCCTTCTCTGGCTCATAATTCAACCATTTTGGATGTTCTAACTGGATAGGAATGTTGTTCTAGGTTCTTTGAAGCCAACTAGGACACATTAGAGCCTACTACATTACAATAATAGGGTGAAAATAGCAAAGTTGCTAAATTGTTCCCTGGCCATAATATCCTGGGGATATACAAATGGAAATGACTCTGGAGTGCACTACCTTGTTTCTTCAAGCTACAAAGATACCCTCCAGGTGGTTTATTGTATTCCAATGATGAAAAACATCGCAATTTGGTCATACAAAGAAATTTCACTTTGACCCTATTATGTATTCCTCCATGATATGAGATAGCCCAAAACACATCCTTTGGGATTGGATGATGTATTCATAGTAGTAAAGTAGGCAATTGACACCCAAGGCACCCTGTACCCCATGTTTCAGGCTGATCTTGTTTTGTATTCTTGTTCACTATATTCAGCATGCCATAGGGGCATGGATGATGTTCTGAAGGTTCTTACTGAGTTCCCTGGGCTATATGACTAGTTTTGGGTCAAAAGACAGGCCAATATATAATCATAAAACTCGAAAATGCTTAGTGACACCTTTTGCCTATTTCATGAATAGGGCATTAAGGAGATCATTTAGTGGGAAATAGACATTGGAAGTAGGATCAGACAGTGAGAATACCCCATATTATGATTTATTTCAACTTGTATTTTACAATATTTTTTAGTGGATTTCCTTTTTTAGGTATCTTACCCTGGCAGGATTTAGTAATACATTCTCTCTTTAAAGCTTCAAGTTGCAGAGGTGAATATGCTGCACGGAAGGAGTTATTATTTTTATTTTTATTGTCTTTTTTTTGCTGTATTTTACAGTATTTTTTGCTAAATTTCCTTTTTTGGATATCCCGCCTCCACTGTCAGATGCATTATAGCCTCTTCATATTTTTTTCTATTTTTTTCTTCTATTTTTCTTGTATTTTCTTGAAAGTTTCCTTTTTGAGCCCTTCTAACTCCCCCACCAAACAGGATTACCTAATACAAGTAACAACTGAGAGCTCTAAGTCCAAAGACTCATATGCTGCAGTGCCTTTGCAGTATATTTGGACCTTGCGTGCAGCATTTTTTGCAGCACACTGGCTTTTCTTCAAACGCTTCATATTAGAAGGGGCACAGGGGGGGTATGCCCCTTCTAATATGAAGGGTTATGTGGGATTATTAGGTGGGCAGGCAAGCTGCCCTAGATCTTCGAAATTGTTTGTTTTTAGCTAATTATGTGTTTTGGGGATGTTTCTAACCCTAACCTAACCCTAACCAACCTAACCATCAAATGCTTATAAATGATCTGAACCACAAAATCAAATATACCTGGGGGCCAAACCCTAACCAACACTAACCTTAACCACTAACCACTAACACTAACCTACTAACCTTAACAGGCCCTTAAGGCTCAACCTTTGATGCATATGGTAGCCTAATAATTGTGAAGACTTGTTACTCCCTTAATGGCTCAGTTGGTTATGGTGCTTTGCTAGAAGTCTCTTGCTCATGTAATCTGTTATGCTTTTTGGTTCGAACCCTGGTTATGCCATTTTCTTTATTTTGCGGGTGTAAGGGCAACCTCGAGGCCCGAGGATACTCAAGAGTCCTAGTGAGGGAGATCCAAAGTATATGAATAAGTACACAATGATACAGGAAAGTATAGCGCACCTAGCGAGGGAGATCCAAAGAGAAGAAACTCTGAGGATTCCCACGCCCGAGCGGAGTCTAAATAGCTACTGTACAGAGACATGTGACCGGAGCGATCGGCAGAGATCCCGGGCTTGATCACAGGCATGGTGCCATCGGGAGATACTAGAGGGGCGTCGGTGGGGGGTTCCCCTGACATCACCCCCCCTTGGAATGCGGCGCCTCGACGCATAGACCGGACATGGAGGGTAGGGTCGCGGAAGGGGAGAGAGTCGAAGGTGGCAACAGAGATGGAGCGCGGAGCAGTCGGATGTGTTCGATAGTACTCTGCGACAGCTTCTGGAGCGAAGACGTCGGAGTGTTTGACCCACTGGTTATGCGAAACATCATACCCTTTGAAGGACACCATGTAATACAGTGACTTCCGGCGGATCTTAGCATCCAAAATTTTGTCGATCTCCCATTCTGGAGCGTCCCCGGGCACCTCTGGTAGAACCGGAGCAGGCTCATCGTAGCCCGGGAAGGGGTCGTCTTCTGCAAGTTCCAACTTCACCACTGGAAAGACTGGGTGAAGCCGGGAGAGACGGGGGGGCAGCTCCAGCTTGTAAGCACCTCGACCGGCACCCTTAACCACCTTGAAGGGGCCAAGGCGCCGGTGCGAGAGACCCTGCGACGGACGGGTGGTCTGGATGTCTGATGTGTCAAGCCAGACACGGTCACCAACCTTGATGTCCAGAGCTGGGGTGCGCCTGCGGTCGTAGTACCGCTTGTACTCCTCCTTAGCCTTCACTAGTGTGGCTCGGGCTTCAGAGACGCCAGAGACGATCCGGTCGCGGAATTCGTTTGCTGACTCCACCTTCGAGTGTACTCTGGTCGGCTCAAACCCCATCCAGGGGAGCCGCCCAGTGTCGGTCATGAACGGGACCTGCTGCGTCGAAGAGTGGATGTGGTTGTTGTAGGCGAACTCTGCGGCCGGCAAGAGGTAGTCCCAGTCGTCCTGCTTATAATTGGTGAATATACGCAGGAACTGTTCCATCTCTTGGTTAACGCGCTCGGTCTGCCCGTCAGTCTGCGGATGGTATGCAGTGGAGGTTGCCGGAGTGATTCCAATGAGGCGCCAAAGCTCTGTGGTGAACTCCGCGATGAACTGTGGACCACAGTCAGAGATGTACTTCTCTGGCGTACCATGGTGCCTCCAGATGTTCCGGTAATACAACCGGGCAGCCCCGATGGCGCTGATGTGGGTAGTGCACTCGTTGAAGTGAGCGCGCTTACCGAGAACATTGACCACGACCATGATGGCATCGTAGCCATGCGCCTCTGGGAGCTCCACAACAAAGTCCACCGAAACTGTGTGCCAGCGCTCTGGAGGAATCTCCGTTGGGTGCAGCTCTCCAACCGGAAGCTTCCGGAGCGCCTTGGTGCGGCAGCACAGGTCGCAGGTCGCCACATACCGGCCGACATGTCGAGACAACTGGGGCCACCAGTAGTTCCGGGAGACAAGCTCTAATGTCTTGAAGCGACCGGCATGACCGGCAATCCGGGTGTCGTGGTGCTGCTCCAGAATCCGGCGACGAAGGTCGTTGTCTCAAGGGACAACAAGCTTGCCACGGAAATAGAGGAGACCAGAGGAGACGTGCCACTCAGCGCTCCGGGAGGAGCGAGCACCCGAACCTTGAGAAGTTCCCGGGCCGCGAGAGCGACGGGGTCTTCAAGGTCTGGTTTGCCAGCGAGAGCTTCTCGGATGTCGCGGAGGATTGCAACCTCTGGACCAGAGACAGCAAGGCCTTCGATTGCATGGAGGTGGAAGAGCTGCGGATTCAGGAGGGTGACGTCCTGGTTGTCCGGAGCTGACCCATGGTCTGGCCGCCGAGAGAGGGCGTCTGGACGTCCCATAAGCTTTCCGGGCTTGTGATGAAGCGTGAAGTCGAACCGAGACAGGTACAGCGACCACTGTGCCTGTCTTCGGTTGAGGTTTTGCGACTTCCGGAAGTACTCCAAGTTCTTGTGGTCAGT
Organism: Mycena maculata; assembly: GCA_029448575.1. NCBI lineage: Eukaryota > Fungi > Basidiomycota > Agaricomycetes > Agaricales > Mycenaceae > Mycena > Mycena maculata. The sequence continues at coordinate 22,919 of JARJLG010000399.1, forward strand.
CCAGATCTCAACCGGATGCTGCGAGCCCTCGAGGAAGTGTCGCCACTCCTCGAGCGCTCGGACGATTGCGAGCATCTCCTTGTCGTGGATCTCGTAGTTGCGCTGGACCAGTGACAAGCTCTTGGAGAAGAACACCACAGGGTGCCACTTTCCATCAGAGCCTTCTTGCGAGAGAACGGCTCGCTCCTGAGGCAAAGTCGGAGCTATCTGCCTCTAGTCGGTACATCCGGGACTCGTCTGGAAGGATGAGGACGGGGTCAGAGGTGACCGCATCTTTGAGAGCTTGGAAGGCGACGGCCTCAACGGCAGTCCAAGCCCATACCTTGCCCTTCGCCGTGAGGTCAAAGAGTGGCCGGGCAATATCAGAGAAACCACGGATGAACCTGCGATAGAAGTTTGTGAAGCCGACGAACTGCTGCACATCCTTCTTGTTCTCTGGAGTAGGCCATGCGGCGACCCCAGCGACCTTGACTGGGTCCATCTCGACGTGGTTGTGTGAGATGATGACACCGAGGTACTCAATTGATGATTTCTCAAACTCGCACTTCTCCGGGCGCAAGTACAGCTTGTGCTCCCGAAGCCGCCGGAGCACCTCCCGGACGGTCTCGCGATGCCGGGTAAGGTCTGAGTGGGCAATGAGAATATCGTCGAGGTATACCATGACGTCTCCGGACATGATGAGATCCTGGAAGATGTCATTCATCATGGTCTGGAAGGTCGCGGGGGAGTTCGTCAAGCCGAAGTACATCACCAGGGGTTCAAAGAGTCCCTGGTTAGTCCGGAATGCGGCCTTCCACTCATCGCCCTTTCGGATCCGGACGTTGTTGAAACCCCACCGAATGTCGAGTTTTGTGAAGAACCGGGCGCCTTTCAAACGATTGATGAGGTCGTTGATCAGCGGAAGGGGGTACCGGTTCTTCACGGTCATTGCATTCAACACCCGGTAGTCCTGAACGAACCGGAGACCTCCGTCCTTCTTCTTGACGAAGAAGACCGGAGATGCCATCGGAGATTTTGATGGCCGTATCCAGCCGGTCGCAAGACCCTCCTCAATGAACGCGTCGAGCTCGCGCTGCTCGAGGGGTGAGATCGGGTAGACCTTACAGTTGGCAGGTTTCGCATCCGGAACGAGTTCGATGGCATGGTCCCAGGTCCGGTGCTCTGGTAATGAGTCAAATGACTCCTGATTGAAGACATCCTCGAACTCGCGCACCCACTCAGGAAGTGGCTCCTTACCGGATGCAGAGTTCTTGGCGTGGGCCTCTGCCAGGCGTTGCGAAACCGTGGCAGTGGCCCGGATGTCTTCTGGAGGAGAGAACGTGGTGTAGAAAATGCGATCCCCATCCTCGATCGGGTCGTCCTCATCGTCGGAATCATCGGAGTCGTCCGGAGACAGCTCCAGTAGCTCATCCTCAAACTCGTCATCGTCATCCTCGCCGGAGCGGAGGTCTGTGTCTACAGCACAGATATGAGGAACCGGACCAGCACGGAGTTGCCTCAGGATCGAAGCAGCAGTTTTGGCATGCTGGCACTCGACCTTCAACTCATCGCGGCAGGTCGTGCAGACCGAGGGGCATCGACTCATTTTAACCTCGCGGGTTTCCCAGTTGATCTCCGGGTTGTGCTTCCGGAGCCAGGAGAGCCCGAGGATGAGCTTCTGCTTGCCGAGACGGGTGACAGCCAGTACCGTGCGCTCACTGTGTGACTTGTACCGGATTATGAGGTCCGCAACCTCTCGGATAGCCCCGGCCTCATTTGGAGAACCATCAACGTTGAAGACCGGGATGGGATGAGATAACCGGCGGAGCGGGACCTTGTTTTCTGCAGCGTACTCTGAGTCAATGAAGTCGGAGGTAGCGCCACAGTCCACAAGTCCGGACAGCGAAAGTTTGACGGCATCATGGGTGGACTCTATCTCGAGGGGTAGATGAAGGGAATTTGCACCGGCCTCAGCGGCGATTGTGAAGCTTTTGGGGAGCTTGCGCTCCCACATAGGCTTACGACGCAAGCGGAGGGGGTCATCAAAGATAGGGGTGGCCCGGGCCGGCACAGGGGGAGGTGGAGCGGATGTTGCACAGCATGATGCAAGAGGGATAGGGCAAAAGTAGACTTCCCCCATTACATCATCGCTATTTTTAGCCACCTGGGGGTTTGGATCAGGAGGTGCGTCTATCGCTTCCGTGGGTGTAAGAGATGCATTGTCAGACTCGTTACACAGGACAGAGAAGCGATTATAGGACGCGAACGAGGGCGCACTGCTCACTCGCCGTGGACAGCAAAATCCTCCGGCTCTGCTGTGGCTTGGGCGTCGGCCGCAACCTCAGCAGATGCAAGGCGTGCCAGGAGCTCCTCTAGCAGCGGGCCATCGAGCTGCTGGACCACTTCATCGAGGATATCAATCGACCAGATGTCGATCGGAGCAGTGCAGTCACGGGCGAAGTGGTTTGGATCGCCGCAACGGAAGCATCCTCGGCAGGGTGTACCTCGGGCCCGCGCACGGTCAATGTCCATCAGAACTGGGGGTGGCAGCACTGGAGCGGCAGTGCGGGGTTGCGGGGCTGTGGCAGCAACTGGGCCTCGTACCGAAGGAACAGGAATGCGGCCAGTGGGGAACACGGAGCGTCCAGCAAGCGGCTGAGCGCGAACGGAGTTTCCAGAACTCCCAGGGGTGCGCTTGCGTGCGCTCACCTGCGACTACGACTCGTACTGCCGGTAGGCACGCAAGCGCCATGCAGGGTAGTCTGCCAGCGCCGGAACGTCGCCCGACCTAGTAATAGCAACGTTAATTGCTGGGTCAAGGCCGGTGCGATACTTCGTGACCTTGATGATCTGGTCAGAGAAGCCAGCGAGGTCGACGAGGTCCTCAAATTCACCGGAAGACGTCGCAGGTGCCCATGTGGTATGCAGTGGATTCGAGTCGAAGGAGAGCGTGGTCCTGCTCATTCTCCTGGACTAACCGGAGCTTGAACTCAGCAACGAATGAGCTCCAGTCAGGGAAGGGGAACGGGGTTTTGCCAGAGTGGCGTTCAGCCCAGGTCTGTGCGGCATCCTTGGCCATGAACGAGAGCGCATACCGAACGACCCGCTCTTCAGAAGCAACTCGATTGACTGCAAACGCCTCAGGAATGAGCGCCGCATAAGACCGGACAGCGTGGAGGAACGCCCGGCCTTGGGTCCGGTCGCCGTCAAAGACGAACGGGGGGTTCGGTCAGAGGACCGATTTTGTTCCTGTGGTGGGGGTTGCAAAAAGCGCTGGACCCGGGTCCGGAGCCGGGGCGGCAAGGGACGGGGCAGGCGGGGGTGCAGGGTTTTGGGTAATGTGGTCTCGGAGCTGTAAGAGTATGCCCTCCATCGCAGACATCCGCGCTTCAAGATCCGGTGTGTCGGGCATGGCGACGTGGGGAGCAGAGACTAGGGAGGAGGGGGCAAGATTCGGGGTAGGGGTGACTGGGGTACTAGACAAGCTGTCCGAGTCCGAGTCTGGCGCACCAAAGCCCGCAATCTTGACCAGTTAATCCCTTAGAGAGTTTCTTCTGCTGTAAGGGCAACCTCGAGGCCCGAGGATACTCAAGAGTCCTAGCGAGGGAGATCCAAAGTATATGAATAAGTACACAATGATACAGGAAAGTATAGCGCACCTAGCGAGGGAGATCCAAAGAGAAGAAACTCTGAGGATTCCCACGCCCGAGCGGAGTCTAAATAGCTACTGTACAGAGACATGTGACCGGAGCGATCGGCAGAGATCCCGGGCTTGATCACAGGCATGGTGCCATCGGGAGATACCAGAGGGGCGTCGGTGGGGGGTTCCCCTGACAGCGGGCCTCACGGGCACATTGCATTGTGCCTATAGCTGACTGACCAGTAAAACCAAGGGCACATTGTAAGTAGCCTGCCAGTAGGAAGAGGGCACATTAGATTGTGGCCTCTTTCCTTAGTTACATCATCACCACCAAGCTCGTTGCCCTCCGGAAGAATTTTGTCTCGCGAGGCCTGAACTGAAAGATATTCAGCAAAAACAAGGTAAAAAAAAGAGTCGGCCAACATTCGTCCTCTTCGTCCAGGGAAATATCGGACGCCTTGTCCCATTTATTGATCTTGCTGTCGCCGCGGTTTACGAATCGCAGTGATAATCACTGCGATAGGTTGCCGCGGCGTCGCAGCACCTGAAGTTGGTCGTCCGCGCGGTCTCGGGCGACTGATCCTCAGTGATTCACCGGGGCTGCAATTTGGATATGAATGGGCCCTCGCATTAGAAGAAAATATATATCAACGTACATCATCATGAAAGACACGCTGGTGTTATCGTCCTTCAGATCCAACAATGCCTTGGTGCTGTGTTTCGCCCACCCGAGTGCCATGCCACGAGCAACTGACGTGACCCGCAGGCACGTGTTTGGCACAAGCCCCCACACGTT
>JARJLG010000400.1:0-25906 GCA_029448575.1 Mycena maculata
TGAGTCACCCGGCTTGCTAGGAAGGAGCATTTCGAAAGTGCAAAACTCCTCCCCGTTCGCGTTCTGCCGGAAAATCGTTTTGGAATACGGTTGAGATGCAGTCATTATTGTGAGGCCATACCTCGACCTGGATGGCCTCATATACTCGTCCCACTATCCACCATCAACCACCACGCGGGGCTTGCGTTGGCTAAGACTGCGCCCAAACAGTGGTGGGATTGTGGCTGTCGAAGACGATCGACATGAAGGCGACCAAGATGAATGACTCGTCCAGTGCCAGGCGGAAGTGAGGATGTCCGCCTAGCAGCCGAGGGTCGTCAACTCCGAGTCATGGTCTGTTGATACACCAGCGAGCGCGCGCGCATCCCCCACTGGCGTGTGCCTACTCAGGCCGAGGGCAGGTCGATTCTGCGCATTTTACCAATTTCCGCGGCGCCTTGGTTCTGACGCCAATTTTACAGAGTCTTCAAGCTTCACTGTTGGAGCTACCGGTAATCTTGTTTCTTAAGTCCGAACTTCGAAGTACGTGATAGGCGTTCCAGACTTCTCTCCGCTGATTCAGTGATCCGTTCCCTGGTCAGCAACATTGCGCCCGTCAATTTCTGGTTATATAGCCCGACTTGGCTTGGGTCCAATCCAACAGAGGCCCGTCTTTTGCGACAATTCGATCAGTATGTTAGCAACACTCCAGAGAGCGAGATGCATTAGTGCAGTTGGTGAAGACGGGCGGGGAAGCTGGTCCTCGATTGGGAGGGCAAAAGTTATGGGGACAGATTGAGGACGAGCGCGGTGAAGTTCCGCGATGGCTTGGTGAAGACGAATATTAGCGCGCTTGAGGAGGGACGGATCAAGATTTCAAAGATCCATTCAAGATGGATGTCACGTGTGGTCCTGGTACAGGATTTTAACTTGAGAGAGAAAGGTGGATTGAAGGGTGCAGGAGCAGGTTCGAGCGTTTAACTATCACTTTGTAGCCCTACCTCAAAATGTATTCCGTTTCTTTTGTTCATTTATTAGGACCTAAATCCTGCGTACGGGTAGAACAACTATACTCTTCAACATCTCATCTCCACCATATTTTACGGTGCGTTTGCGGTCCCATCCTTTTCATTGGATATGTTTACGAGGATAAGTTCATTACTCGCCGCTGACATTTATTAGCTCCGATGCGACGCACGGAAAATTTCGGGCAGGGTGCGAAAAACGAATTGCGGACACGACGCTCTCAGATTGATCCTGTGAATTTTTTGAACGCTGTTCACCTGGCGATGATGTTGACAAATCCGCATGACTGAATCCCCTTCTCTGCAGATTTGCGGTCCGTAGCTTGGGGCCGTTAAAAACCGGTGTTCAAACTATGTTTATTACCGGATTAATAAACAGTACCCTAGAACTTCAGGCACCTTTTCCAAGACGTTTTTCTCCACGAGGCCTCGGACTCCGTCGATCCTCTTGACCAGCCATGAACCATTCGCACTAGGAAATAGCAGCTTCCTGCTATGCAGCAGATCTAAGTGCAACTATGAGTACTGCAGGCAGACTGGTACAACTCGGGACAAATAACTCACACACGCAGGGAGTTTGAAATTTTGAGTGGCCGATCACGCCATCAAAGTTGCTGTACACTTGCGATCAATTCTCGAATAAAACCCGAGGCCCAGTGCACCATCTGCAGGGGGCTGAACAAAATTCTGAAGAGACAGATTTCTTGAAGGGAGCTTCTAAATTTATGTGTTTCTTTCAACCGACACGTTTTGGCTTGAATTGAGGCCAGAACAGAGGCCATCATAAATTTTCAAACTCCACGCGCGAGCCAATTCATGGCCCGAATTGTATCAGTCTGCCTATTGCAAAGTGCTTGTACTAAGAAATGCCACAGTAGCAGACTGGTTATGAGTCTATCTAACAACAAGATACTACTCCTGCGCCCGCGTTGGAGAACTTACTGTCAAAACCCTCGATTCCTTCGACTCCGCCGTGCACGTCAAGCAAGCCATTAGACGTGAGAGCCGAAATGTCAGCCATGACGGTTCTCGACCGACGATTCTGAGTCTGGGTCCGGCGTCGTTAACACATCCCCGGTTCTCGAAGATGTTTTCCAGATGGTTCCGTACGTTCCGACCGCGTGTCTGCATCCCTTGTCTTTGCACCACCAACTTACCTTTCATTGCTCGAATCCCACCTGCCTCGTATTGCAATTCATTTTCCAGAACAGAACTGTGAACTCCAGCCTCGATGTTACCCCCAGACGGCGTTGTACCCCTGATTCTCGCGGGAGAAGCGTATAAAGAATCTTCGGCATTTGTATTCCGCGCTGTCAAATCTTTGTCAGTCAAACCAAGATCTCCGAGCATCTTCAATGGGAAAGCACAACTGGAAATATCCCTCTCTTCTATTCTCATGCGTGCCTACGCTCTGGTCGATCGATCCATTTCTTGACACCGCACCACTGGTTTTTCCCTGGACTTGTCCTTCTGGCGGAAAATGACTTGCCTGCGGCGCCTGCTGCAACAGCGACCCGCCAATATCCCGGACCATTATATCCTCTTCTCAGTGACCCACCACCCCCGTTTTAACTCATCCATGTATCGCACCTTGAATCACTAAATTCAGCATGGGGTCTGACCTGGAGGAATTAATTTGTCTGCATTGAAACGGCGCAGCGGGAGTCCAAATTCCCCTCGCTTGAATGTCGCGGAACTCGGGTCAAACATAACAGCTAGACGAAAACACTGCTCACTCCTGGCAACGGTTCTCGGATCCCCTGTGTGACGTTCACATCGGGCCTCGTCCCTGTTCCTCGCCGCTCACTTCCTTCTCCTTCTCGTACCTTCCATCTCTTCCATTCGATCCCACCCTACGTAAAAACTAATGGTGCCAGCGAGCGTACACGTTTTGCCTCGCTGCTCCCATCCACCACATCCCAGCGGCGCCTCTCCTGCCCTGCACCCCTCGCACGCAAGATCAACTCGTCACGAAAAAATCCGAAAATGCGGAATCATGCTCGCATCAAAGCTCTTTCCTCCCTCCCCCTTCCATTTCCTTTCTCCCCTTACCCACTCCAACTGCCTCGCCAATGACGCTAGCACTGACCATCCAGCGCGAGCCCACTCTTCCTCTCCGCCTTTGCGCAGGTTCATGCAATCTCCTGCAGGCGCCCGCCAGCGCCGCCTCCGGCGTACGGAGGTTACTGGGACCTAGTCATCGACGGGGGCTGATGCATATGAAATCGGTCAAGGCTTTTGCTTTTTTTGTCGCAGCGTCCCCACTGACTCGATTTATTCCCATTTTGCCGTGCAGGGATCCCCTGACACTCGCGCTGTACCCGACCTCCTTCCCTCCCACCTGTTTCCTTCGTTGACTTTCAATTTTTTAAACTAATTGAATTTTTTTTTTTTCGTAGAACGGGCCCATTCGCGGGGGCGAACAACATCAAAGGCGACAAGGCGTTCGAGATGCCGGGATTCGTGCCTGCCTGAATACGCCGATTCTCTTTCTCTTTGTTCCTACAATCTTTCCCTTGAGCGCTTGAGCATTCATCCTCATTCTCATCTTCGTCCTCTTCCCGTTATTTTCCCCTGCGTCCCATCCATCCGTTTCATCCCCATCTTCCTCCCCTCCGTTATTTCATCCCCGCCCATGAACAAAAGCCTCATTTTCGTATTTTCCCCTTTCTCTGCGGCTCTCCCTCGCTCCTTCATCCCCATCCCCTCTCCCTCCGTTATCCTACTGGGGCTCATTGATTAATTTTTTGACAGTGCCGGGCACACAATCGCCCTAATCAGCATGCACGACACGACCGACGTCCTCGCGCTCAGCCCACCGTTCTCCATCCCATCCCCGCCGCCCACTCCCATCGGCGCCACCGCCGCCTCCGCCTCCTCGCCTATCTCCTCAGCCCTCGGGCACGGTTAAATCCGCATCGGGGAGCGCGACGCCTAGCCCTAGTCATACGGGAAGCGTGTCAGCATCTGTGTTAGTCCATTCCCTCCCCGCTCTTCTCCCTCGACTGTCCATTATGACTATCGGATTTAATCTTGGTTTATTAGCGCACCGTCATCCGCCTCACCCGCCTCCTCCGCCACTACGCCCCTCGTCTCCGTCTTCATCGTGCACCCAACGCTGCCCTCCTCAATCCCCCCCTCGGGCGCTCACTCCGTCCCCGTTCATCAGGGAAATGCTCCTTTGGTAATTTCTCCCAAATTCCCGGAAATTTGGTCAATTACCTGAATTTCCTGCATTTCCCAACAACATGTTTTTGCAGTTGTTGAAATGGATGAATTTTGGAGAGGGAACAGTTGCTGCATGTAACAGAACACCCCCCCTAATGGTACAAACAAATTGGGATTCAGGGAAGGAAATGACCGAGAGGCTTGCAACAACATGGAATCTTTCATGGCAAAATTACTCCGGCCCTAAACCTGCTGATTGAGATCAGCGGATACGTGAGTGTTACGCGACCGTTACGGGATGTCCACGTGTGCGCGAAAATGGTTGATCTTGATCCCATGGCAACACCATCAAATCCCTCTCTTCCTTTCCCCCCATCGTCCACCACCCATATTCCCTCCCATTGTCTGGTTTCCCCCTCAATCCCTTCTCACAAGCCTCAAGTCCTCTCTCTGTGGCCAACACTGCTCTCCTGTGAGTCATTTGCGTGCCATTCAGGTCCTTTCTGACGTTTGCCAGCGCTGGTATCAGTCGCATCCCCAGGTGTTTTTCCCATCTACAGCCATCGTCCTTCCTTGTAGTCATACCTATCTGTCCTCGCTGCTGACTCTGCACGTTTCTCCAGGGCGTTTCAGCGGTGTTTCGGCGGTGTTGTGTGTCCAAGGTCCGTAATCTCTCCCAATATCTCTTTGTTATATTGACCGGGTTTCGTCGTAGCTTCCACCCGAACACCACAACACCACTTCAATTGCATGCTCTGATTACATGTTGAGGGGGAAGAATGTGGGTGGTTCCCAAGGTGCGTTATTATTTTACTTCCCCTGTTCTCGGAATAAAAAACTGCATGTAGTGTCCTCGCCGACTCTCTGGCGTGCCCTCTATGTTGAGAGGTGAGATGTCCTCATTTTATCGAGCTGTGCATTACTGAAATGAATGTTCTGGAACAGAGATATTGACAAAGGGATAGTTCGGTATCATTTCACTTCCGTCATACGTGTGCTACATTCCTTTTCATCACTGAACTGCTGACATCCCTCCCGTAGATTGCCATGGTCGCGGTCAAGGCATAGTGTCAATGACAGACCTGTTGCCCCCAATTTGCTGCCCATCAGGTGTGTATAGCTCTAAACCTGCATCTTTGAGATTCTACCTCATTTCCGTCTAGATATCCATTGCATCCGTATTACATCTGCCTTATCTCGCTTCGGTAACTCCCTCCTTCAATATGTTTTCACGCACTCATGACTCCGCTTCTAGTTCTAACCACATTCACCGTAATGAATCACTGAAGGGAAGGAACGTTCGTAGTTTTACGGAGTGCAAGTTTCCAATGATGTAGTAGAAACTTGTTGAATATCTTAGTAAACATTGAATATAATCTTGTTCCAATTACTGTCACTGTTCAATAAGATTCGACCCCGGAATGATTCGGAAATGGGAGGTAATGGGCTGGTAATCTGGTGGTAATCTGGTGGTAATTCGCCCAAATTTTTAGGGACTTGTGTAAAATTGGTAATGTAGGAAACGGAGGTAATCCGAGGTAATTCGGTCAAATTTTCGTCAAATTTCCGGTAATTTGGGGAAATTACCAAAGGAGGGTTTCCCTGATGTTCCCATCGGCGTGTCCAGCCCCTCGCCCAGGGCATGCACCGGCGGCGCCCTCGCGCGCCGCCCCCATCTCAGGCCAGATGCTCGCCCGCCTGCTGCTCGGCGCGGTGTATCGAGATATGTAATGGGCGGCTGCTTGTTTCTTGATCGGACTCCCTCTTTCCTTTTTGTGTGACGATTTTGGGTAAACCTCCAACCAACACGCTCGTCAGGATTGTTACCAAGCCGGCACATAATACCGGTGACCGCACCATCGAAGATGCCGCGTTCGAATTTCCGGTGGCAGCAGCATCCGTAGATGTTGCTACCGTGTATACGTGCCCTGCGAACGAGGTTACGTCGCCCCCCGCGGACGTTGCCAGGGTAACTGCTTCCCCACCCTCAGAAGTTATTATCGTGACAGCGTGTCCACCGACGGCTGGGGAGGGGTGAGCTGGATCAGGGTTATTGAGGTTTCGAAGGTGCGTACAGGTTACGGTCTCAAAAACGTTTACGCCCACGCTGGTCGCGTCCCCGAAGACGCTCGTCGCGCCAGAGGCGATTTCGGTCGCAATGCTGGCGGCACCGCTCGTTATTTCAGTTGCCACGGAAGCCACTGATACATATGCTGAGAATGTGGAAGGAAACTGTATGAATGAACATACGATCGGAGGTGGCGTCTCCGAAGGCACTCGTCGCGTCGGTCGCTACTTCCGTCGCAACAGAAGCCACTGGATGTATGATCAGAATGTAGAAGAGTACCAGAAGTATGAATGAACATACGATCAGAGGTAAGTGTGTTGAATATGTTGGTCACTAATAATGGGTGTGAGCCAAGTTGCTTAGACGAGTGCGGTGCGTACGTTGCGGCGCGCCATTGACCGCGGCGACAGAAAGGGCGAAAATGAGGTATTTCGTGAAGAACATTAGGAAAATGTGGAAAGTAAGATAGGGAATCTCTACCGATATGTGTCCGGTTTTAAAGGTTTCTGGGGGAGCCGAGTAAGGCCGGCTGACAGATGGATCGGGGCGGTACCGACGGTCATCGGGACTAAGCGACGGCGCAAGTTGCGGTGCACGAGTTCGGAGTTTCTGCGTCCCACAGCCTTCCGTAGCAACACGGACTGCGGAGTCCGGGAAATCCGCCGAGAAGGCGAGTTAGTCATGCGGATTTGTCAAAGTCATCGCCAAGCGCCAGGGGGGCCCATGTCCCAGAACACAGCCGCTCACAGGATCCATCTGTGTCCGCAGTTCGTTTGTCGCACCCTGCCCGAAATTCGCCGTGGGAGCTAATAAATGAAGTCCCGCATCTGTCCAACTTGCCAAGTCATATGCGCAAAGTCGAGGCTTGTGGTCGAACCGGCATTGAGAGCTCCCACAAGGGAGGCGGGATTGACAAAACACGACCTACATGAACATTCTGTGCACGGCACATTCAATGATGTGCACGTCATCTTTGTCGAGGGAGCGGCACATTTTCGGTGAATGTGCCGTGTCTGAAATCCAACACGGCACATTGATGGGACGGGCAGCCTTGTGCAAAGATCGGCCAAGTCCACGCCAGGAATCGTAACTTGTACTGACATTTCAAACAAAGCTCTTAGTTCGATTCAATACTTCCCGCGTGTCTACAAGAACTCCCGATATCATCGCGACTCCGAATGTCGAACATGGAATTTACTGCAGCACCCCGTGCCATTAATGGAACTGGACTTCTGGAAAGCACGGTGAGTGAAAAAAATCAGAGAGAAATAGATTTCTCCATACCGTTGGAAATAGAGACCACATTGGAAAGCGCGGTGAGTTCCTTCAACGGGCGTGGGATCAAACTGTTCATTGGCGTGCGCATCTAGAACAACCGTTTCAAATGAGCGCGTGTAAATTGACCGTGGAAGTGGTGAAAGCCGACGGGGCTTCGATTTTGATGCGAATCGGAGGGATGAACGCGTCGATGATGTGTCAGGCCCCAGTGTCCGTGCGAGAGCATGGAAATATTAATCTATTCATGATTGAGAAACTCTTGCGTTCGATGAGATGTATACGGACGAAAAAATCTGGCCGTCAGCGAGATATGGGGACGTGGCGGGCTGCCACGCACGGAATCCCGAAAATCCATCCCCATGAACCCGTCAAGGAAGCCCATCAATAGTGTCCGAGATTACCATAATATTGTCCCATTGAAGAACATTGCGCCATCGGTGATAATTTTCAGGTTCCAGGTGGATGAATGCCCCACCTCTGAGGAGCGTTGCACAGTGGGCCGCACATCCCAGAGAGAGAGCAACATAAAGACACAATTTTGAGGCATGATGGAGCCAAGCCAAGTCGGGCTATATAACCAGAAATTACGAGTACTTATGTAATAAGTTCTCGTTCTTTTCTGAAAGTTTACATGGGGTTTTTGCGAGCTGCGCAAATCATCAGTTACACCTTCCAGTAGAAGGAAAATAGTGGCTGTGTTGAAGTCTTTTTCAGACATTCCATTAGATTTCTTGTGACTGTTTAGTGGCTGTGCTCTCGGCTATTGCCGAGCGTACCACTGAGGTCCGCAGTTCGAACCTGGCGAGTGAATTCCTTTTTTGTTCAGGCTTTCTTCCCATGATGGGAGGATCTTAACTAAATGTCTAACTTCAGAGACACATATCTGCTCTCCAAGTTTGTTGTCTCTGGATGATCAACTGCATTAAATTTGGGAGCTACCTTGCTTACTGGTTTACACCTGGTCTCTGCTTCTGTGTTTGTGATTTGCAGATATCCAGTGTCCCTCCAAACGAGTGTGTCTGGTGTGTGTGTGTGTGTGAATTCAATGTGAATGGGAACATATTTCTATTCAGAGTGAGCACCTTTACTTCAGACATGCAATATGTGTATCAAATAAAAAACATCAGTATGAGGCTTGCCAGGCAACGCCATGGCCCACACCCCAAGTTGACCGGCGAGCAAAACCGGGCATCAAACATGGCGCCGCGGAAATTTGTAAAATGCAGAATCGACCAGCCTTCAGCCCGAGTAGGTGCGCGCCAGTGAGGGAAAGGAACACACTGTAATTACCATGTGGCTGGCATCGGCGTTCCGGCATTCCGAATCGTGGTGTTAATACACCGTCCCGGGCCGGGTCTAATCATGACGCCAAGAGCTCAGATGGCGAGCTGGATAAATAAGCGTGTCCGGCAAGTGTCCGGCGAGGATGCAGGACTTGTCTCCAGAATTGCAAGATCTGGACACGGCAAGAGAGGGAGGATGAAGCACAGATATTTGTCAATTTAGCAGAAATGATTGCTTTGCTGCCGGGGCCCATCAGCCATTTGACATTTTTGTTGCCGTGTTTCACGTGTTTTTTCGGCTTTTCGCGTTGCTCACCAAAATCCTTCGACCTGCCCTGGGTGGTGCAGATGACAGATGGGTCCCAAAGTGCATAGGCTTGCTAGTGTAGTGGGGAAGACACTTGGAGTGCTCGGAAACTGTCGGGATTGTTGCCGGTTCTGATGCAATCAGCAGATCTGTGTTCGGTGTTGTGAGAATTTGGATCAGACTCGGATCATCCTCTTTATTGATCCCCCGGATTGCTTGTGTCCGTCTGGCCTTCAAAAAAATTGATTCCATTGCGAGATGGCTATCCCTGCCAGTCGCAAGTTGTGCCCGGTATCGGGTGCTTCTCATCTCTGGTGCCCACAGGTCTTCCGAGCCAATTTATGGATCTCTTCATGCAGCTTGTTTCATACAGCATCCATGGGGAATTCAATCCCTTGACCATACCACTCTCCCTCTTCCTCTCTCTCGGCCCCAATTCATCCATGGGTGTCCTGTGAAATTTTGTGCGCAACCACAATGCTCAATCAGCCCAACGGGAAGTTTTTCATAGCGTCACGAGTATCTCAATGTTCTGGCGAAGATTGTGGTGGTATACCGTCCAGATCGCCTCTGCCTGAGTGAAGCTGGAGTAATTAACAAGATGTCCGCAAATGTTCCATGACCTACGAGTTGTATCCCGCGACACTCGAGTCTATTGCTTTGGTCTCTTCATTCTTCCCTTGGCTCGCTGGCATTCCACGTGGCCATTCATCAACCATATTGTGTTCCTGTCCTCACTGCACACAGCCCCGATGTGGGGACTCGTGGAGGAGGGGATATTCTGTCCTGTCTCTGTGGGCCGGACGGCGCCGATTCAACATGTTGATGATCTTTCCTTCCCTTCTCGGCGCTCGAGACAACCGAAGTAATGAAGTGACGAAGATGGTTTGGACTCCTCTCCATTGCCTTCATAGCTATGTGCAAGTGCTACAAAGTGAGTGATAGCTCCAACCAACAACTACATTTAGTAATATAGCTATGCTGTTCAACATGGTGAGCTTTATATTTCTGGGTCATCAGCTGATAAGGGTAATGAACACTCCTGATTTTTTGCACCTGCCCCAGAAAGAAAACGAACCGTGACTGGTTGGTAAGGTGAATTGGCAAATGCAAAACAAATAACATTGGTGGGGACTGAACCTCGGGCTCTCCGACATAGGTAACGACTAACAAGACAACATTTGCAATAACTGTGATATGACATTCTGTCCCAGGATCCTCCCATTGTGCTGGAAAGCCCCATGGTTCAGCCAGGGCTTTCACCCATCACCAAATTCATCTATCAGAGATGCAGCACAAGGCACAAATCATATAAGAACATCAATATTTTGTGACCAAGCTCGTGCTCACACGCTACTTACAAGTCGTTCAACGGACTCTGCTTACTCATCCGAATTGTAGAGAAAAAATTAAAAATTAAAGTGGAACCAAGGTAGAGTGTTCCAGTCCACGGACAGACAGAAATCTGCAATTGAATGGAAAAGGGTATCACAACTTTACACTCAATCTCTTGATGGCATCTTGCTCGATAGCGTGATTGATGGATTTGGTTCATCAAACGGCGTTGTCTCTTTCTTCCTTCCCACTTCCCCCTTCCCCACTCCTGCCTCCTTGTGTCGTCTCTCTGTCTAGGAAGGCTTCGTGAAACTCTATGGGTGCTCTGGGAAAGATCTGAGTCTCTTACTGGGGTCCTCTGCCACATCTTGGATCTTATTGAAGCTGCCGCTGTCTATGGGCCTCTGTCTTCATTTCGTCTGCCTACATGGCTTCCTCTGTTGCAGGTCCATGTCAATCCTTTTACTCATTCAATATGCATTAAACACTGCCCTAGATTCTGCCGCTTATCTGGATCTGGATCCTGGCTAACTTCTTTCCAGATTGAGGATGCTGCCGACATGTCCCATTCATGTCTGCCGAATACCGCTCGGTCTACCATCAAGTGCCTCGACCTGCATGCATAACCATGGGTGGTGCATCTTCCTTCGAACTTTCCCCATCCACACGCTCATTTTGCTGCAGCTTCCATTTGGGAGCCCAGCCCATCGCCCCTGTGGCATCTGCATTGGCTCTCTCGCGGACGGTGCTGGATGAGGCCAATAAGGAGTGCGGTGAGGAGGAGGCAACTGAGAGCAACAGTGAGCTTTTTTTTTTTCCTTTTCTTTTTCTTTTTTTGGTAGTGCATTTGTTATGACCCTCGGCAACTAACAATTGGTTAGCCCGTCAGGTCCACAAAGAAGCAGGGGACAACATGTGAACCCCTACACCAAAGGGGGGAATGCTTTTACACACGAATGGCAGAAGCCGAACAGTGTGGGACTCAACCATAAATTTAATTACGTAATACCCACTAGAACCCTCCAAATGAACAGCTTAGCCGAGGTTCGAACCCTCGATCTACGCGAGGCCCGGTGATTTCCGATTTACTCAGAATCAGAGGTGATGGTTACCATTAGTCCATGCAGCCCCCCAGCAACGGTGAGCTTGGCCCCTCTGATTCTGAGTAGAACTCGGTATTTATTCTGATCTATTCTGATTTATTTTATCCTTTTTCTTGCCACTTGCTGTAAACCTGTGTCTTGATACATTGGAGTCTCGCTGCTATGCAGCACTACAGAGACCTCTGACGCTACACAACTATCATGGCATTATAATCGCATGTGTAGCTACCAAAGCACTATAGCATTCCATAGCTCTTGGTGGCATGCTATTTGTCGCTACAGATCAGGGACATAGCTACGGTGCTATCCTGGCTATTTTGGCTATATTGTGCTCAGTAGCCTGCTTGATTTTTGCTGATGTGAATCACTGCCAGAAGGGGGCTCCTTGATCCGCTACTGCCACCATCTCCACTTTTCCCACGACGGCTTCACGGTCGACGCGGTTCAAAGGGGGGCGGGAGGTGGCCAACGTGCCAAGGAGGGTTTGCGGTCAGGGTTTGCAGCCCAAGGGTGGCCTCCCCACCTGCGTAGCCTACAAGCTACACCGCCTATATAGCAGAAATGACCTATGAATCAATATATCAAGCCTATGCCTCCCTTTTCATGGGACATAACACAGAGGCCTCTGGAGAGCCCACTGCAAACCATCACCTTACTGGATTCCATGGTGTGAACCCCCCCACCCCACTTTGCCCCCATTTCCCACCTTATCGCTGTGGGCATCGTTCCCCGTGCCCCGTCTGACTCATTCATTACCAGTTTGCAATGCTATAAGGTAGGGGTCATGGACTCCACACATGTTTTCGGACAATTTCCCTTAATACCGCTGAATTATGGCCCTAATTTAAAAATTTGGTACCAAGGGATCATTCAGAAAGTGCTTCCGGATCGTTCCTTGGTCCCCAATTTTTGATTTGGTCCCAGCTCCCGGTGGTATTGAGTGCACAATCACCATAAAAAAGAATTGATGGCAGTGATTTTGGCCAGAGCTACATCATGTGACGTATGCGTGGAGTCCATGACCCCTACCTTATATGCTGCCGACCCGAGATCACGTGACTCCGCACCTGAGCCAAATTCGAAGGTTCTTCACACCCAGGATGGGAACCTTTTAAGGTCGCTTAAAAGACCTATGGAAAGAATGTGTATTCATAGTCTAATATATCTTGATTGATTTAGTGAGATTCAATGAAGTAAGAAAGGATTACAGACACAACTAGAATTCATAGGCCTTTTCAACTTGATTGATTTCTATCTTATTCACCATGTAAGAAAGGTGTCTGAAAAGAACGTCAATCAGGTGCCAAATCAACCATATTTGATTTTTGGGGTATTGACGGTACACAAAAGCATATTGTAAAGTACATGTTTTAAGCCAATAAGGGATTTTTGCCATTGGATCGGAAAATGCCGGACAAATAGCAAAAATCCCTCATTGGCCTAAAACATGTACTTTACAATGTGCTTTTATGTACCGTCGATACCCCAAAAATCAAATATGGTTGATTTGGCACCTGATTGATGTTCTTTTCAGACACCTTTCTTACATGGTGAATAAGATAGAAATCAATCAAGTCGAAAAGACCTATGAATTCTAGTTGTGTCTGTAATCCTTTCTTACTTCATTGAATCTCACTAAATCAATCAAGATATATTAGACTACGAATACACATTCTTTTCATAGGTCTTTTAAGCGACCTTAAAAGGTTCCCATCTTGGGTGTGCTTGAGGCTTGACCCCATCTTATACCATTCTAAATTCTATCTGTTTTCTTCTTTTCTGGGGTTGCTCAAGTATTGTCTAGTCCTTGGCTACCTCACCACTACTCAGATACACGATCTAATTACATAAGGTGGTGAGGGGATTTCACATTACATAAGAGACCAGTCAGTCTCAGGTTTGACGCTGCTGCTATCATCTGAGACCCATTATGCATAACTTGTGACTCTAACTCTTATCAAATACTTGTTTCTTTTGTCTCAATTATTGTTTGTTTGAAACTCCAAAGGCTGGACAGCCAGAAATAAGTTGCTAAGACAGGAAGTCACGTCTTGAAAGCCTCATCTTCAACTATGGTCATCGTTGAAGCCCTCTACCGTTGGCACTATTGCAGATATAAGCTCACATTAGTCCTGGGGATATAATCTAGCCATGAATGCTTTACTTATCCGTGACGGTGGTCCTTAAACACCTTAATATGCCTATATACCAAAATGAAGCCGATTTTAATACCTTAGGCCCTCCTGGATGACGGGAGGGTTCCGGGGTGGTACATCCCTCTCACAAGTGCTTGCTGGCTGTGAGTTCAGAAGATGAAATCAGCAGGAGTCAGGGTACCCGGGGACCTATCCCTGGCTACCACACCAGTGGCCCCTTCTGTAATGGTTCTGTTGCTCTGGCTGTTACAGACAAAAGCAAGGAGCAGCGGGTTGATGCCTCCCCCAATATTAGTGCTCTGACCCAACATTTAACTCATGGTCGTGAGGTGACTTTTGAGCCGGAGACACATGCACATGCAGATATTGTGTTATATACCGTGCCGGAATGGACCTAGAACGAGATGGAAGATGGGCCGGAGGTTCCAGAGGCTCCGGTTAGGACCGGAGGGCCCGGAGGAGGTCCGGTGCAGTATAAAGGAAGGATAGCAACACCACAGGGGATTAAGGGTGAGCTAATGCCTTGACTGACGGATAACCGGAAGTTGAGGTACCGGAGGTGATAAGGAGGTACGAAGACGACTCAGATCAAGAGGAAGAACCAGGCAACGATTAACGTTAATAATCAAACTAAAGTACATGAAGTAAAGACGTAGTATGTAAATGGAATACCTAATTGTATTCCCAAATAGGAAGGAGAGTGGTTCATGACAATAAGACAAGTCATGAGGTCTGATGATATGTTGTGAGACAATTAAAAGGAAGATAAGAAGACGGGTAAACGGGAAACGCTCAGTAAGCCTTCATTGCGTAAAAACCCGATGCTTCCGGAAGGTCCGGAGGCTCCGGTATATGACCGGAGCTCCGGAACCTACCGAAGCTACCGGAAGGTCGACGGAAGGCTCTGGGATGTTGCATGGATATAACATATTGCTGAAGGTATTGACTGACCATCTGATGTACATATGGGCAATGTTGAGTTGGTGAATGGTCCGTGTTTAAATAATGAGAACAAATATAAATCACAACACGGACTCTGAGAGATGCACATCAGAGAATACATTAAATACTGAAAATTTGCAACATGGCACATCTGCCAGTACTCTGGACAATCCAGACATCCCTAGCTGGGATAGGAGAAATTCAAACTCACCAGAACAAATTCAGATGCAAATTGACAACCTCGAGAGCCTACCAGATACCAGCTCCGAAACTAGAGGGCAATACCATATCCCCAAAAATTGGGAAGAGATTAATGCACAGATAAGACAGCGGAGCAAGCCTCCAAACTTGCACACTCGGCGAAGCTTACACACTCAAACATAACTATTGCATCCCAAAATATAAATGGAAGGGAAAAGAATAAATCTATGAGCAATACCGGACGCAAATTCACATACATGAAGAGGATGGTTGATGAGAGTCGAATAGGTGTTCTTGCTCTGCAAGAGACATACATGGCTAGCCAGTTCAATAACATTTACCAGAATTGGTTCAAACTGTTCAACTCTGGCCACTCAATGAAACCTGATTGAACAGCGGGAGTTAGCTTCCTTCTTAACAAGAAATTTGTTGACACAGAGAATGTCAAAGAATAAGTTCTTATTGATGAAATAAGCTGATGTTAAGTTTCGGCAGTCCAAACCGCCACTCCATCTTACAGCTAATTGCAGTACCGAAGGCGCGAACCAAAAATTCCCGTTTCGGCATATTTTCAAAGAATTCCCAATATCCCAGTCAGTTCTTCACCGATTCACATAAAAACTGGATATATCTACTCAGATGATTCACGCGCAATTAGTGATAGAGAATAATTTGTGAAAAACATTATGTATTAGGTATTTTCTGGTTCTGGGCTGTTTTTGCACCAAAAGCCGTCTAGCATGCCAAGAACATGTCCCAGCCACCTAATATTTTAGTATGGACAACCTTTATAGCCGAGGAAACATGTGATAGGGCCAGAAATACGCGAAATTCCTAGATAAACATAATCTTTACAATGTCTCTCAATGACAAAACCAGCAAATGTATCCGAGGGAGCTAGAAGGATTGTAAATAATTTATCCGTGTTTCTGGCTCTATCAAATATTTCCTCAACTATAAGTGCTGTCCTTCCTACAATATTAGGCTGCTGGGACATGTACTCGGCATGCTAGACGGCTCCCGGTACGAAAACAGCCCGGAACCAGAAAATACATAATACATAATATTTTCACAAATTATTTTCTATCACTAATTGTGCGTGAATTAGCTGAGTAGATCTATCCATTTTTTATGTGAATCGGTGAAGAACTGACTGAGATATCGGGAATTCTTTGAAAATATGCCAAAACAGGAATTTTTGGTTCGCGCCTTCGGTACTGCAATTAGCTGTAAGTATTCTGCAACTTAAGTTGCAGGCTCGCAGGAGCAGCCAGGGCCACCTCCACCCACCACCCCCACATCTTAAATTCTCTGCTCTTAAGGTGTGGGCCCACAGGGGCAGCCACGGCCATGGCCACCCCCACCCTCGCACTTGAGTCACGAACTTACACTTAAGTCCCGCAGGACTGAAGTTCTCACTGCCAGACTCAAGTGTTTGTTAGACCAAGATAAATTCTGAATTATATTGTAGATACAAAATGAACGTGTACCATACACAATAGTAGAGATGATGTATGTTATATAGCACATTATTAAAGATCAAAAAGAGTGTGTATGTGCTGCGCCTGGAGGAGGTTTTCTTAAGTTCTGGCGGTCTAGACCAAAAACGTGTCTTAAGTTTGCCATGTGGAACTTAAGTTCTTGTACATGTGCGGGGCACCTGCACAGGTGCCCTGTTGGCCGACCTAGACCCTTGTGACTAGCCTGTCCACAACCTGAGGCCTGTATGTGAATTAAGTCCCATGCACAACTCAAGTCCAGGTCCCCCAGCCCAACTCGTCCCACTTTGCTGAAACTTAAGTTCGCAAAACACTTAAGTTACTTGAGGTCTCAAGTAACTACTTAACTTAATTCAAGTACTTACTAAGCACTTTGATTGTGAGGCACTCAAGTGATAATACCCTAGACTTAAGTTATCTGCCTCAGTTTTGAACTTAAGATGTAGAAGCTTAAATGTGGCTTCAGTGGCAGGCTAGGTAAGAACTTAGCCTTTGGGGAGAACTTAAGTCTCGGACTCAAATCTTAACTAGCCTGTGATGAGTTGTATGGTACATGACACAAACTTAAGATATATAGAATCTTAAGTTTGATTGGTGGTTCGGGCCTGCTATTTCTTAAGAGGAGCTAATAAAGTACTTGCTTATTGCGGGACATGCAATTATGCTGATTATACCATCACATCGGTGATAAGCCGTGAAATCAAGTACACATGAATTTTGCAATTTTGCATGATTCAGCGTGTCAACACGCACTGAGGGACCATCAGGGCACTCTGACTGAGTGGTCCAGTCTATTAGCACAAGCTACGAGGTTAACGAGGACTTCTACCGGTACCTTCACAAATGGGGCCACCAGATATCTTAGTTAACTAAGGAAACTTGACGATGGTGGCAGAGAAACTAGGACATACAAGGCCTAAGGCTGCTTGCTAGAACACAAACAGCATACCAAAGAGGTTGCGAGGTCAATATACCAAGTGCTCGCAGGCAACAGTGGGAAGAACCCAATTATTCGCGACAAGACTATTTAGACCTGTTTTACCCAAAACTGAGGACGCGTTTGATCACGCATTGGGTCCAGACCGAGTCTGGGGATGACTTGAACAGTAGGACATGATCCAGCCGTTTAGCCGCGAGGATAAACCAGAGACAGAGAGAGAGATTGTGATATTGCAGATGAACCACCAAACCAAACCAGGGACTATGGGGTATCATTGGAAAGGTAGAAGAGAGGTGCATGAGCTTCAAGACTAATCAGGCCCGGGACTAGAGGCTACAGACGAAGAAGACACTTTCTATCCACTTAATCAGCAATCACATGTGTCGTGTCAAACACCACATGTCTACCATATGTCTCAACAAGACACGACCAATCAGGAGTCAGGGATTAGGATTTGGGTGCCGCGAACCCACGGACATTGTACAGTAATCATTGTGATGTAAACCATAGGGCAGCAGAAGAAGAGGGCAAGCTAGCACATCTAGGGGCGTTGTACACGTTGTGTCAGCCACTGGAACCGTCGCTCTGATAGCCGTGGAGGTTAGACTGTGTACGAACGATAGATTGCTTTGAACGAATTGGATCAGAATCAGAACACGGCAATTGATAGAACACGGCAATAGTCAGAACACGGCAAACAGACCCAGAACATTGAACAGAACACTGAAACCGTCGAAAGACACAAAAAGCGCAGACTTAACGGTCTTAAAACCTACCCTATACTGTCTCCTTGACGTCCTAGACGTTACTTGTCCAATACAACTTGACTTGACCAGTCAAACCTTGCAAAAGCGCGAGCGACCCTTAGTTAACTAAGTGATCGACCGAGAAACCAGCTGCTATCAAGTCTAATACTTGACTTACACCCCCGAACTTGCACTCTGACTCTCTCTATTGAGGGGTTAGTTGTTGATAGTGTTGTGTGTTGTGTGTGGTTTAGAGTTCATAGCTCTGCTGCATTAGCATTTCGCATTTCGCATTCACACATACCTGAGAGTTAGGGTTTTCATCGGGGAGAAACAATAAATATCTTGAGCATCTACGCCCCCAATACTCCCCAGGACAGAGACCGAATGTGGGCTAAACTATGGTAGCTGTACAGAGAAAATCCTGAACTTCCACTTCCAACCAAACACTGGGGACTGGAATTTTTGTTGAAAATGGCATTGATCGGACAGTGAACAAAGAGGATGTTGCACTGGTTGAACATTTCACATTTTTGAGTGAAAAAATTTATAAAAAATGTTGTTCAATTTATAGCCATTTTTCACCGAAAAAAGAAGTGAAAAATTTAAAACATTTTCACCACTTTTTTGACTTGATATCACAGTGAAAAATGTGAAACAAATTTTGTGATGTTGTTAAGATGTTTCTTTTGCATTTTTTGACTGAACCCAAGGTGAAAATGATGGTGAAAAAATCAAAAGTATTTTCACTAATTTTTTCACCAGAAATCAAAGTGAAAAATGTGAAACAAAGTTGGTCATATTGTTAAGATGTTTGTTTCACATTTTTTGACTGAAACTCTAGGTGCAAAATGTGAAACATCACTGGTTGAACATTTCAAATTTTTGAGTGAAAAAATTGATAAACATGTCATTCAATTTATTGGCATTTTTTCACTGCAAAAAGAAGTGAAATTTTTAAAACATTTTTCACCACTTTTGTGAGTTTACAGCTATTTGCGGAACTTAGGGCGCGGCCGTTTTTTTTTTCCATTTTGGGCACTTTTTGATCGTTTTCCGTATGTCGCCCTTTGCGGCCTCAAATCTCAACCGTTGGACTCAAAAATATGCACGTTCGATTCGCACCGGGAATTCCTAGGGGATGGCCTCCTCCCATTCATTTTACTTACATTTGATGTCCTGTTTCCAGGTGCGGGGTGATTTCAGTATATATCACCTACAACTTTGAATATAATCGCCCTAGCTGTGCAGTTTTTTGCGACCACAGATATGGATGGAATATCTAGGGGATGTGAGGTCCAGAATATCCATTAGTGACCCCAGGAGACTGCATTGGATGTCCCAATCAGGACATCATCAATCAAATTCTGCCCGTATATTAGATGTAGCACCTTGTCCTGACATTTACATAACCCCTCTTTTCTTGCACTCGGAAGGTTCATGCAATATTTCCGGCCGGAAACTACGTCAGATTGCATTTCCGGCAGGTACGCGACACGCGAGTCACATGCACGTGCTGTTACCCGGTAACCTTCCTTGCTCTTGACGACGATGCCACGGAAAGCCCCCCCGACGACTATGCGCAACCACTACACAAAAGCGGTCAAACAGCTTGTCATATACCAGGCTTACACCCTGAAGAAGACCTCTACCCAAATTGCGATCAGCCTGAATATGCCTGTACGTGTCGTGCAGCGGATCAAGAAGACCTGGAAAGAAATCGGAGAGGTCTGTCGGGATCGCAGGCATCTTGGCCGCCCACCGATGATGTCCCCCAACCACACCGAGGTCAGGAATTCATTATTCCAGTTGACGGTGACTCACGAACCATTGCAGTTGATATCAGTTCATGCTGGCGTTGATCGAGCATACTCCGGATATATATCTTGACGAAATTCAAGAACAGTTGTACACTCAGCATGACCTGTCTGTATCCCTTGCTACCATCTCCCGGACACTGGCCCGCCTGGGAATTGGCTCGAAAAAGGTAATGATGATCAGTTTCTGTCGAGCGCCACTGAAGTTCTTTGATCGAAGTTATCTCGAGAGGCCGCCAAACGCTGTGCACATGCCCGCCGTGACTTCATCATGGAGATTGGACACGAGCCGGCGGAGCGTATCGTCTGTGCTGATGAGTCCGCCGTCAACATACTCACATCATATCGCCGGAACGGTTGGTCAATGAAGGGTCTACGGGCCCGAAAACGTTGCTGCTTCGTACGCGGCACTCGGTAAGGCAGGTACATCGTTCCGAAGCCACGTACTCTAACTACATCCTTCTATGTAGGTATTCACTCCTTCCCCCCATCACGACCGAGGGTATAATTTACAGTCATATCAAGGAAGGCGGCTACAACGGCGATCAATTCATTATGTGGCTCGAAGGTTTGTTACGGGTCATGAATCCGTATCCTGCCAAACACAGCATTCTGGTACTGGACAATTGTCGGATCCACCATGTCGAAGGAGTAGAGGAGCTGTGCGAAGCGGCGTGAGTCTTCTTCTGGGACCTGAATCTTTCTAACAGTGTTGCAGCGGGGTCAAGCTAATTTTCCTGCCACCGTACTCGCCGGACCTAAACCCAATCGAGGAGTGCTTCTCTTTCGTCAAAGCATACATCTCCCGCAACGGGGAGACCTTCCGCAACGTTGTTGAGCTCGGTGATGAGGCTGATCCGTTTCTGTTTCTGTACGGAGTTTTGGAACAAGTGACGGCAGAGGCCTCGCAGGGGTGGTTCCGTCACTCAGGATACTAAACACTGTAGACCGATTCATTCACGTGGGTAGACAGACTGGTATTATATAAAGCGCGTAAGGACAGTGATGAGCCGGTGAGCTTCGTGTGTAAGGAGCGACAGGGATAAATGTAATGACAGTGGTTAACCATTTGAGGCTATGCCGTAGCCCGACGCTCACGGTCAATGCGCTTCATCTCCGCCTTTACGTGTCCCAAAATGTGAGTAGCATTGCCGATAGTGATTCCCACAATCTGCGCGATCTCACTGGCCTTGCCGATGTTTGCTATCTCGTCGATATTGTAATAGTCGAGCTTTTCGAAGTTGGACACGGCATCCAACAGCCGCCTCTTCGGGTCGTATCCATCAAGCTCCCGGAAGAATTCCGCGATTTCCGGGTATGGGTTGATAGCGCCTATGTCCGGGGGATCACTGGAAGGGAAGGCAGGCAGGAGAGCCGGTGTAGATCGTGCTGAGGGTCCTGCGATCGGAGTTGGTGTCATTGGTGTGTGTGGTTGGTGTGAAGATAGACCGCCAAAGTTTGCAGGCGCTCCGAAGGGTGCACCCCACGGCATGTAGGCGTACGGGTTCATCCCCATGAACGGGCCCATGTTACCAAATGCTGGGTTGATGGGCTCAGCGGCGGGTGGGGGTGCTCCACCGCCGAATTTCTTGAAGAACATGGAAAAGAGGTCGGCCTGTGGCGGTGTTTTGAGCGTAACATTGTGCGTCCCAGCGGCCTACAAGGAAATATTTAGGTGTGTGTATGGATACAGGAAATCGACTCACGAGTGTACGGGACCATGCGCTCAGTTGACCGTTGGTCAGGTGGTGATGATTACCGGCCATATCAATCTTGCACGATTTCGACGTGCCACAGCGCTGACAATGCCCATACTGGTTCTGGAGTTGCTCAAGATGC
This sequence comes from Mycena maculata, assembly GCA_029448575.1. Taxonomy (NCBI): domain Eukaryota; kingdom Fungi; phylum Basidiomycota; class Agaricomycetes; order Agaricales; family Mycenaceae; genus Mycena; species Mycena maculata. The sequence continues at coordinate 21,687 of JARJLG010000400.1, forward strand.
TTCCCTTCTTTGACCAGGATCCCTACGCCTTCATCGAAGTCGTCGTCCCCGGAGCCGGCATGTTCCAGGTCCATAATCACAATTTTCTTACTCTTACCTGCTTTACCGGCCCCGGTGACCCCGAGCTTGACACGCAACGAGGCGAGGTACTGAAATGCTTGTTAGCAAACATCGCAAAGAGTGAATGAGACGAACCTGAAGTGATACTATAATACTGACGGTAATCTTTGCACCCTTCTTCTTATCTTCGGCCTCTCGAACGTCCTCCTGGCAACCCTGCCAGTCCTCCTCGGAGGTAAGATTGATTGGGACAGATTTTTGTGTAGCGTTGGACAGCCTGTATGAGATTGCCGGCTTCTTCACAGTGGCGCCGTCACACCCGATGGTTTCGTAAATGACATCAAGAGCCTCCGAGAAGGCCGTCGCATGCGTCATATTCTCGCATTGATTCCCTTCGCTGCGCGCCTGTGGGATCAAAAGTACTAGTTCTAATCATTCGGAATCAGGAAGGAACAATCTCCGCGCGAGCATGAATTACGCACTCCGAGTACTCAGATCTACTTCTTTAACCATCTCTTTTCCCTTTTGCTTGGCCTTCTTTTTCGGAGGGGTATCGACGACGTCCGAATCAGATTCGACAGTCTGGGCACACTTCTTCGCAGGCTTTAGTTTCGGCTTCGATTTGGCCTTCGGCGGCGGAGTAAGCACAATGGATGATGTATCAGAGCGATAATCATCTTCCTGTCCTAGATGACCATCATCCGTAGGTCCAGAGTCGACGTCGGGACTGCCATTGCCGTAGTCGACACTCGCAGACAGGAGATCACCGAGGTCACTGGAGGCAAAGGGATCTTGGGCTGCGGGACTGGAAATAGTCTCAGAGTCAGCCACCTGCAGCTTTTCCGCCTGTCTTCGAGACAAGCGACGTGCGGATGTGGATTTGCTGTCTCCCATGCGATATCGTGCAAGAGAGAAAATTTGAAGCGTGAGCAAGTAACAGTTTCACGTGAATGTGACTCGCGTGTCGCGTACCCCGTCATGAACGCGATTCAACGTGTTTTGGTTTCAGGTTTCAAATCTTGAGCATCTCAAGTGGATGTATATGCGTTCTGGATTGCATAGCTGGCAACACGAAATCATCCGTGCCGTATAAGGGCCATTAGAATTTGATTGATGATGTCCTGATTGGGACATCCAATGCAGTCTCCTGGGGTCACTAATGGATATTCTGGACCTCACATCCCCTAGATATTCCATCCATATCTGTGGTCGCAAAAAACTGCACACATAGGGCGATTATATTCAAAGTTGTAGGTGAGATATACTGAAATCACCCCGCACCTGGAAACAGGACATCAAAGGTAAGTAAAATGAATCGGAGGAGGCCATCCCCTAGGAATTCCCGGTGCGAATCGAACGCGCATATTTTGAGTCCAACGGTTGAGATTTGAGGCCGCAAAGGGCGAACATACGGAAAACGATCAAAAAGTGCCCAAAATGGAAAAAAAAAAACGGCCGCGCCCTAAGTTCCGCAAATAGCTGTAAATCAAAGTGAAAAATGTGAAACAAACCTCATGTTTTTCTTCAAAACTAGTAATACCATTACAGCTAATTGCAGTACCGAAGGCGCGAACCAAAAATTCCCGTTTCGGCATATTTTCAAAGAATTCCCAATATCCCAGTCAGTTCTTCACCGATTCACATAAAAACTGGATATATCTACTCAGATGATTCACGCGCAATTAGTGATAGAGAATAATTTGTGAAAAACATTATGTATTAGGTATTTTCTGGTTCTGGGCTGTTTTTGCACCAAAAGCCGTCTAGCATGCCAAGAACATGTCCCAGCCACCTAATATTTTAGTATGGACAACCTTTATAGCCGAGGAAACATGTGATAGGGCCAGAAATACGCGAAATTCCTAGATAAACATAATCTTTACAATGTCTCTCAATGACAAAACCAGCAAATGTATCCGAGGGAGCTAGAAGGATTGTAAATAATTTATCCGTGTTTCTGGCTCTATCAAATATTTCCTCAACTATAAGTGCTGTCCTTCCTACAATATTAGGCTGCTGGGACATGTACTCGGCATGCTAGACGGCTCCCGGTACGAAAACAGCCCGGAACCAGAAAATACATAATACATAATATTTCACAAATTATTTTCTATCACTAATTGTGCGTGAATTAGCTGAGTAGATCTATCCATTTTTTATGTGAATCGGTGAAGAACTGACTGAGATATCGGGAATTCTTTGAAAATATGCCAAAACAGGATTTTTTGGTTCGCGCCTTCGGTACTGCCAATTAGCTGTAATTCATACACATTTCAAGGTTAAAAACAAAGGTGGAAAAATGAAAAGTTTTTGACCCAGTTGTTTCACTAGAAATAGAAGTAAAAAAATGCAAAACAAAACAACCGGAGGCAAAAGCCAACTCACCCAGAATTCACATGTGTTTCACTCATGTGGTTCCGAAGGTGGTTGGCAGCTAAACAAAGCCGATATCACAGTCCATTAATTGTTCTTTGCTAGACAAAAGACACACAAAGAATAGACAAAGGACAGACAAAGGAGCTTGGAAATCCTGTGCTGCCCTTTGTCCTTTGTCTTTTGTTCTTTGCCCTTTGTCCTTTGTCTTTTGTTCTTTGCCCTTTGTCCTTTGTCTGTCCTTTGTCTATTGTTTGCCTTTCACTGTTGAGCCATTCAAGTTTTTTCATGGAAGAATTGGTTGATAAAATTCAAAATCTGTTTAGTACATTGTATTTGGGGTCCCAGTGGCATTTTAGATGTGTTTTAACCCCTGAATTCATTTCTGGTGTACTTGGGTCATGCCACCCACCATTCCCTCCTCACAGATTTGAATCCGAGCTGAAAATCAAGCAAATGGGTGTTTTAATCAGTACTTGGCCTCGGTGAGTCCAATCCCAGACGGATTTGGGTCCCAGCGGCATTTGAGGTGCATTTCAGGTTTCCGATCCAATGGCAAAAATCCCTCATTGGCTTAAAACAAGTACTTTACAATATGCTTTTGTGTACCGTCGATACCCCAAAAATCAAATATGGTTGATTTGGCACCTGATTGACGTTCTTTTCAGACACCTTTCTTACATAGTGAATAAGATAGAAATCAATCAAGTTGAAAAGACCTATGAATTCTAGTTGTGTCTGTAATCCTTTCTTACTTCATTGAATCTCGCTAAATCAATCAAGATATATTAGACTATGAATACACATTCTTTCCATAGGTCTTTTAAGCGGCCTTAAAAGGTTCCCATCCTGGATGTGTCTGTGGAAGGAGTACAAAGATGAACTTATTGCAGAAGGCAAAAAAATGCTCCCGCTTGAAAAATGAAGGATCACGCCAAATTCAAACCTGGACCGCACAGAAACAGCTAATTATGAATGATGAAGACATACCTACCGAGGAAAAACACCTCAAAATCCTACATCTAGAAGAAAAGATTGAAACATATCTCAAAGAAGAGGCTGATTGCAAGAAATCCCAATCTGAACCTCACTATGACATAGTGGGTGAGACTCTTAAAACTTGGCACTGGACATGATCTACGAAGGAATACCACCTTAGAAGCACCATAAACGAATTCAAGCGGACAGAGGACAACTCAATAAACCCCGGCTTTGAAACCCGATCAAAACAAATAGCTGAGATGGCTCAAATTACCACGAGTCTGTCCAACATGCAGATGTCTCCAAGCAGAATGAGTATAGTCGAGTGCTCTGCACAGAGCAAGTGCTTGAGAAATGTGATTCATATTTGTCTAAGGAAGTGTACAGGGAAATGGAGAAAGACCTAACAGAGGAGGATATCTGCAATGCTTTGAAACTCTCCAGCAATGGCAAAGCTCCTGGGGTAGATGGTATCCCATACAAATTTTTCAAAGCAATGGACATTGAGTACAAAAAATCGAAAGACAAGCCCGGTGGATCCTTCAACATCATAAGCTTCCTGACTGATCTATACCACGACATTGAGAAATTCAGGTTAGTTGAAGGTTGCAACTTCAATATGGGTTAGTTGTGCCCTGTCTATGAAAAAGGAGACACCAGTCTCATTAGTAACTAAGACCGACCACACTATTGAACACAGACTATAAGCTCATGACGAAGGCTTACTCTATGCAATTAATGAAGGTTGCTCCATCCCTGATAAAACCAGACCAAGCTGGCTTCATTGAAGGACAAAAAATTGAACC
>JARJLG010000401.1:0-25546 GCA_029448575.1 Mycena maculata
TGAGGTGCAAGCCAATCATTTTCGAAGGAAGGTGTGAGCCAACAAAACCGGGTCTAACCAGCCCACAAAACCAAGCCGGTTCACAGCTGTTATCTTTGCATAGTTGGGACACTTAAATCCACGTTGGGAACCAACCAATAAATTCAGGTTGTGTCTTAAACACCACTTCAAGGAAGCTAGTTGAGACTTAGCCATCCTTGGGGGAACGGGAATTGAATACTTTCGTGACAAATATGTTTACTTGTGGTTTCCTTGGACCTACACTTGTGTCCAAAAAGACCCGAATCTCGTCCGTGTATCTTGGTTGTCAAAAGAGTGTGTGGTGTTGGTGTGCTTAATCTCACTTTGTGAGTTAGGTGTAACTCAGTCGTTCGATAGGGGGGATTTTGGCAGTTGCATTATTCTGACCGTTGAACCTGAGCAACCGTTTCACCAAGATTCCTGAGAAAACTCCACGCAGACATTCAAAAATGGGAGAGATAGTTTAGGGAACTAACTTCAACATAGGATGGCTATGCCCCTTCTACAAAAAAGGGGGCAAAGCTCGCCTCAGCAACTATCATCCAATAACCCTTCTCAACTGTGACTACAAGTTGATGACAAAATCTTATTCTCTATGTCTCACTCGAGGAGTCAGACAGGGTAACCCACTATCATGCATATTATTCAACTTAGCAATTGAACCTCTTGAATGCCTGGTGCGAAAATGTTGGGTAAGAGGAGTAAGAGTGCCCAACTCTGATGTAAACCTTTTCCTATCACTGCTTGCAGATGATACAACAGTTTACCTCTCATCAAATGATTCACTGACATGTCTCTGGGAGACATTAAATCTGCATCCACAGCGAAGTTCAACGAACACAAGACTGTGATCCTACCATTTGGATGAATTCAATATTGAACACAAGTTTTGAATGACAGACAGATAAACAATATCCTCCCAACTACAAAAATTGCAAACAACATCTGTATAGTGCCAGATGGTCACATGTTAGGAGCTTGGATTGGAAACAATGTGCCATACACCACACCATGACCCCCAGTGGTGGAGAAAATTATAAATGACCTTGATCGATGCAATCAAACCCACCCAAATCTTTAAGGAAAGCACCATGCCATTAATATGGTTGTTGGAGGAAGAACACAGTACCTGACCAGAGTTCAGCACATGCCCATTAAAGACACTCTTTCAAGACTCGTGAATGTCTTCCTTTGGGATGGCAAAAAAGCCAGAGTTACACATGAAACAACGAGGCTAGATACTGCTGAAGGAGGCAAACAGATTCTTGATATAAGTATCCGAAATGAGGCCATTGACCTTTGGAACCTCCAGTTGTGTCTGGTACAGGGGCAAAACGAGCACAATGGTGTGAATTTGTTGACTATACTGGATAAATTCCTACAGACCAGCTACATTAATGCCCACATCCTAAATGTCTTCTTACATGATATAACTATTCCTATATCTTCAAAGATTCCATTACCAGAAGACATTAAGCGGATGACATCAACAGCACAAAAGTACAAGCTCAGAATTCACTAGCCTGTCAATCAGCCAAGAGCTGAATTTCAAATGCCAATATGGAAACATCCAGCAACAAATAAAGAGCAGTACAAGCATGCATGTCTGCGCGATGGAGTAACATGCCTCAGATTGAACCACCATGTATGAACTGTCCGAGATGCACTTGAGATTGCTAATCGGAAGACTGTTGTGGCAAGAAAACCACACCAAGTAAACCCATCTGGTGTAAGATGAAGAAATTGTGGATGTCCCCTATGCCACCAAGATAGAACACAACTGAGCTGAAAGAATCCTAGAAAGAGAATTATCCCTCTCAGATGTGCAGCTGGAGTTGAATAACGGCTCCATAGAAAATGATACAGCAATGATATTCAACCCAGACTTCACACTTTCAAACATACAAGTTGTGAACTGCAATAACATTAAGGGAAAATGTGGTCCAAACATTTTATGAGTTCCTGGCTTATAACTCCTCTAGGCTGAATAATAACCCACCTGCAGGCTGCCTGGGGGTGAAAAAGAAGAAAAAAATGATTTAAAAAAACACAAGTACGAGTTTTGCCGGGCAATGCCACGGCCCACACCCCAAGTAAATGTCTGCCATAACTGAATGTTGTAGTTCCATCGTGATCATGTTCCATCAGAATAATCTTGATTTTCGAGTGCAAGCCGTGTGTATCTGAAACAAGGTGCCACCGTTCAATTGGGCCTGGATCTGATATTATTTAATGCATCCAGTGTTGATTATATCAATACCCACCAAGACACTGCAAGCCAACGGTACTGAAAGGGAACACCTTCAACCAAATTTGACCAACGTTCGACTTGAAATCATCGCAAACGGAATGAACTCGATTATGAGCAGAGAGTACCCGTTCATTTTAATCACATCTGAGGTGTAGAATCAATCCGGATTTCGGGTATTATCTAGTGAACACATTGACCAATTCAAGCCTCCAGGCTCGAAGCGGTAGCAGTGCAGTGATATTGTGCAATGGCAGATTTGATGCAATCATTAGTAGTTCAAATTGACTCCAACTTGGGATAATTTCAGGTAATAACCTTCTTGTTGGGCTGGTCGGGAAACAGAGAGACCGGTCCGAACCAGGGTCAATTAACTGGGAGAGGGAATTTATGGTCGTGGATACAAGAGGCTGGTTCACAACTACGTATATAAGCTCATGAATGAAACAAAACAACAAATACACAGTGAATAATACTTCCGACCCAGATGCATAGTTTTTGTAAAAGGGCTATGTAAGTGAGTCCATTGCACCTTATATCAAGAAGAAAAAATTATTCATCTGGAAATCAAGAAACTAACCAACATTCAGTATGTCAGAAGGGCAAGAAGAAGCCAACCAGTACGTCACACTCCCATGTGAATAAATGGTATCCAGCGCTGGCATGGAACCTTTTGGGCCTTCAACTTGTTCATTGCAAGTTGCAAAGCCTCTGCTGCATCACTAGCCTGTGGCCGTTGACCACCTCGAAAGATGTGAGAATAGACTGCCTCTGCAACTACTGGTCCATCTTGATCATTCATTGACCACAGAGTGCCAATGGCACCATGGAAGCCTGCAGCAATGAATCCACCCCCAAGGTGGAATGATTCATTGACCAGTGTGGCATCTCCCATGGCAGTCTGGCATGCAGCAAGGAATATAAATTCTGCATGGGGGAGTGGCATTTTAAGAATCATCTCGAGCTCCAAAGCACCATTATAAAGCAACAAACGACTTTTTGTGGGTTCAATTAAATCCTGTGTTCCATGACAGGCCAAATGAATCCAAGAACAGTTCTGCAACTTGTTCTGTACTGCAGCTGGGGTTGCCTGTTCCCCTTCAAGGCATTCCAGATTGGGACCTCTGATAACCGAGCAAATCTTTCGGACTTCTTCCTCTACCTGTTTGAGATAGTTTTCTCCACGGAGACCAGTATGGGTCACTCCAACCACTCCCACTTTATATTGGCTAGTTGATGGTTTTTGAGTCCACGCCTCCAGTAGAGATCCCAATGTGGCTGTATAGGAGTGAATATATTGATCAGTTGGAGAGCATGCATGCAAGGGCAATCCTATAAAGGAACCACTAGGGAGCCACCATACTCTCCCACTGTGAACCCCATGCTGGATAGGCAATTAGTTTTGACCTGAAGTAACTTTGGGGTTACTTACTGAAGCCAAAGCTTGATATATAGGGCCAACAACATTATTCCAGAGCTGGGTCAACAGATCCGTGAAATGTTCTTCAATGGTTCTGGATCTGAAGTTGAATCCTTCTCGATAAACAAAGATTCTGGTAGAGGCTGAGTCTCCACGGGTTCTGACACCACAGTGAACTAGCAGCTCTTTGAGAGCAGTTTGTTGGGATTGAAGTATATCTGCAGTGGTATTTGGCAGCGTAACATGGACTGGATCTGAAACAGAATTCAGAATTATAATTCCATCACAGCCATCCTCGTGGCTATTCAGGATCACAACAGGACCTCCTTGTAATGCATGACACAGAACCTTGTATGGTTGGGGAAGGAGGGAAGGAGAAAATGTTCAAGGTTCGGTTGCTTGCGGATCACTTGAAGCAGGTCCTGTCGTTCACGTGCAACTCGGCTTGGATTGTCTGATGTCCCACTGTACAGTTCATATGAAAGTTGTTTCAACTTCTCGGCATACTCTGCAGGGAGCATATCAAGATCTGGCCTGAGCTGAAGCATCTGCTGAAATGTGGTAGCAAGCCCCTGCTCAAAGAACTGTACAGCAGAAATTAGATCAGAAAGTGCAAGGGAGATCCTTGTGGCATCAGAAGCTGTGTTCCCAATATCAAGGTGGCGAATAGCATCTTGCCGGACAGGAATTGTATGCCCTATCCACAGTAGCTCTGGAAGTAGGTTGAAGGCAGCTGAATATGCAGTGGAGCAATATTCAGGCTGGAATTGTTCTGAGAATGAAGCCCACTTCAAAGCTGCCCTCCAAGATGGCTCAGGATCAGAAGGAGCTTGTGTTTTGAAGGACTCAATATAATGCTGGTGGACATCCTTCAGATTCTCAGGTTTTTTAAACACCTTGAATCAATTCATATAGCAGGAAGCAAGACTTTGCAGTCGACTAGCCATGTCATGGTGGTCTGCTGGGGTAAGATCCACTGCTTGTTGCGTGTGTTGCAGTGCAGTCTCCAGATCATTTGGTTCTCCCAACCTCTGATATTGATAGATGAAAGACCCAGCAAGGCTTTGCAGTCGACTTGCCCTGTCAGGATGGCCTGCTGGGGTCAGATCTACTGCTTGCTGCTTGTGTTGCAATGCAGTCTCCAGATCATTTAGTTCTCCCAACCTCTGATATCGATCTGTGAAGGACACAGCAAGGCTTTGTAATTGACTCGCCGTGTCAGGATGACCTACTGGGGTCAGATCTACTGCTTGTTGCTTGTGTTGCAGTGCAGTCTCCAGATCATTTAGTTCTCCTAGCCTCTGATATTGATTTGTGAAAAACACAGCAAGGCTTTGTAGTCGACTTGCCCTGTCAGGATGGCCTGCTGGGGTCAGATCCACAGCTTGTTGTCCATGTTGCAGTGCAGTCTCCAGATCAGTTAGTTCTCCCAACCTCCGGTATTGATCTATGAAAGACACAGCAAGGCTTTGCAGTCGACTTGCCCTGTCAGGATGGCCTGCTGGGGTCAGATCCACTGCTTGTTGCCCATGTTGCAGTGCAGTTTCCAGATCAGTTAGTTCTCCCAACCTCTGATATCGATCCCTCAAAGAAACAGCAAGATTTGCAAGCCGTCCTGCCCTATAAGGGTTGTCTTCTGGGGTCCAGTCCACCGCTTCTTTGTCTCTCTCCACTGCTGCGGTCAAATCCTTCAGGTCTCCCACCTTCTGATATCGATCTGTGAGACATCCAGCAAGGCTTTGCAACCATTTGGGCCTGTCTGGGTGGTCTGGTTGCACTAGATCCATGAGTTCCTCCAATTTTTGTATTGCAGAGTCAAGGTCTGCTATATCTCCTGCATCCTCATATCTGCCCATAAAAGCATAGCCTAAATTGTATTGATCTCCTGGAAAATCACATCATTTTGAGTTATCTTACTGATTTCTATCTTGGCTTCCAACATCAAGTCCTTACACAATTTCAGTTTTAGGTTGTCTATCCAGAGTAAATCCCTGATCACGTCTGCAGATCCATGGGAGACCTGATGATCATCTTGGCTCAAGTCTGAAACAAACTCAGTGTCCTGCTTTTGTTAGTAAGTTGAGCCATGTTTTGTAGCACAAAGTTAACTTACACTTTCCATTTGGCAGAACTGCGCAGGTGGGGGTAGGAAGGAACAATTGATCTGAATGCCCTTCTGAATGCTCTTATATACATCGTGGAAAGAAGCGCCCGATTGACAGTGATTGACAGCCCGACTGGATGACTATCATTCACAGAGATGCCGTGCTCATTTGGCGTGCATGAAGCTGTGGACCGGCATGCTGCATGTGGATGGGAGGCAAACAGCACCAACACAGTCATGTCTGTTTTTCCTACCTGGTGTTCGCGTGTGAAGTAAATTCGATGCTGGATCTCTATCTTATTTGGTGGGCGGCTATTCAAGTGCCCATTCTTACGAACGCTGGTGCTATTCATAGCCGTCTGCTGTTAGGCGCCATATGGTAACCATTCGGGCAAAGAAAAGGCCGCACAAGAAGAACCTGGACAGCTGAATGAATGGCCAACAGAAACACCGACGCACCGTCTTCACACTCGCAAAATTGAGTATTCAGCTCCGCTGACTGTCACCTGAAAAGACCCTTTTCGCAACTTATTCACTTGAGGCATTTTCGCCATTGGTTCGGAAAACGCCGAGCCAAGGGCGAAAATGCCACCAGCTGAACATGTTGCCGAAAACGGTCTTTTCAGGTGACTATTAGGCAGCATAAGCTGAGCTGAATATTCAATTTTGCCAGTGTGAAGATGGTGTGTCGGTGTTTCTGGGCCTTTGCGTGTCCTGGAGTCCGTGGTATTGCCATTGTCGGGGGTTTTCTTGGCTTCGCGGCCGCGTGCTCTTTGCTGTGCCCGAAGCAAGTCTGCATGTATGCAAGATTTGCTTTCTGAGGAAAAGATGACTGAGGGTCTTTATACGAGCATATAGAACATTTTATTCCATTCTCTGTGCAGAAGATAAGCGGAATGTAGATCAGCAGACTTCGTGGTGCCGAGCTGGGTGGCATACCGTCACCGTCCATAATTGTGACTTGTTGGAGCACGGGAGTATATTGGATGAGCCTTTATAATGTTTGCAGTAGAATTGGAGTTCACAGATGCTCAGAACTGTAGAGTGATACACGGAGCGCATCGACAAGTCAGAAATACGAAGAACATTTTATTGTATTTGTACAGCACGTGATCTGGCAAAGGGAGGGTGTTTTCAACAGTTTTGGACGACACCTGCCCCCACCTCAAACTGCACTCTCAAAGATCAAGAAAAAAACAAAGTCGCTCTGGCTCCCTCACTCGCGCCAGGGCCGTTTTGTCTGCCCGCGCATTGGCGGCCTGCTTCGGCAAGGTTGTGCGCGTCGCATCAACCTTCATGCCAATGGTCGCCGTATTGTCATTCGCGCCAAGCTCACAGCAGGCGGCACCGAGTGATAACCTGTCGCCACCGGCGTGGCGCGTTGCGAGTGAGTACCAGCACCCGATGCTGTGTTGCGCCTGTGAAAAATGTCAACAACGTCTATTCGTCAAGTCACGCCCCGCCCATGAGGATGGAAAGACAGTGTGTCCCCCCACGCACCATCGAGCGCCACTGGAACAACACGGAAGAAGTGTGCTCACCCTTCGCGTCTCCACCATCCCTCGCTCATTCCACCCCGCCCCCCTCTGCCGACATGCAGAACACCAGCGCCACGAGCACGCCCACGACGCATGCTGACATGCTCTCCCGTGGCGCGAGCGCAAGGCAGTGCGCATGCCCTTGAAGCGGTGCCAATGGATTACCATGGTGCGGGTTCTGAAGCGCCCGCCCATCCGCGATTGAGTGACAAGCAGGCAGCGGTGGCGTAGATACGATGGTGGAGTACACAAGAACCTGTAATAGGAGACATTAGTCAGTGTGAAAATAACAGGGAAGGAAGGAGGAAGAGAACGGGAAACGGGAAACGGGAAACGGGGAAGGAGGGGAGTGGGGAGGGAAGGAGCAAAGGAGAGGAAGAGAGGAGGATGGGATGGGCGCGGACGAAAGGGGATGGGGAGTGGAGGAGGGGAAGGAAGGGGTGGAGTGGGAATGACCACTAGTAGGAACTAGACGAGAGGGTAGGCGGTAACGCACATAAGGCCGGCACTCCAAATCGACTCCAAAACCGTCGTCCACCAGGCGGGGCTCCCAAAGGCATCCGGTAAGACTCCCAGTCCTCCTATTACACCGAACGCCCTACGGAAAAGCGGCGCGGGCCCAAGAGCTTAGATGCAGCCGGCAGCCGCCGTCCTTCCCAAGGCACGTACGGATCAGGCAACAGACACGAAGAGAAAGGGCGGGGGCCGTCAGAGTGTGCAGGCGCTGTTGCAACTGTATATTCAGCAAATGCGTGAGCTCGAGGGCGAAGAAAATAAAAGGAATAAGTTGGGACGCGCTGATAATCTCTGAGTCCATCCTATCCTCTCATCTGCAAGCATCTTCACAATCGCGCCCACATCTTCTGTGTAGCCGGCATCATCCGCTGCGTGTCGAGGTACCAATCTTCGTGAGTGTACGGGGTCGAGGACAAGGGCATCTGAGTGGAAGTTACCAAGAAAATAAGAAGAAAAAAATGTGGCGTACGGGGAAAGGACAGAGAGGTGTGCGGGAATGAATATGATACCCACCGTGGTCAGGAGCTACATAGACTAAAATTCCTAGCGCGTGAGATTGGGAGAAGGCATGTTTTCATCATAATTGCCGTACAATTTCGAGAGCGAATCTTGCTTATGTCGTGAGCGCCGCCTGAGTCGGCCGTCTTGGGCGAGTCGAGGCAGCGTTCTGAAACGAGTTGGTCGTTTCGGACAAATGCGTTCGGGTTGTTTGTCTTGTCCGGCCCGGCCCGAGGGTTTGTCAGCGGCCGTGTTCCTTTTTCTCCACCTCGTCAAGGAAAAACCTGATTCTGCAGGTGCAACCACCTCCACACGCGCCACCAAGTCTTTCAGGGATTTCTGCGTCTCGGACCGTGTTTCCCGGAGTCATTACTAGTACTTTTCGTCCTCAAGTTTGCTATCGGCCTGGGTTTCACACACATTCAAAGAAGCTTCAATGGCGCATATACATTTCGAAGGTACAACAAGGGAGGACACCTCCTAGTAGCACTCGGAGTCAATTTGACCTATGGGCCTCATTTCCTGCATATTTACAGTGTCCGGTTAGATTCGAGGTTGTCAATGTGTGGTGGGGATTCCGAATCGATCCGACTCGTTTTTGCTTGTCATTTTTTCTGGACCCTTTCGGCTTAACTGCTTCTGACGCTTCCGGTTCTCCATCATTCCTCACTACTTTTCTGCTTGGGCAAAATACACACCGATTACATTGTTGTTCGTCCTCCGCCGACGATTTAATACCATCTTCCCTGTTTATTCAAGGACACAATATGGCTCAACCACTCGGCCTTCATCCCAGACATTTCTTGTGCAGAACCCAGTTCTCCGGAAATTCCCCGTTCGATTTGGGGCCGGGAAATGGAAATCATATACAATGCCTTGTTTTTTTCATCGGCTCTTTCAGAGTCCACGCCATCTTCGTCACTATGTCACTTCACTTAGCTGTGTGGAAGTTCATGAGTTTGATGGCATTCTGTGAAAGTTCGTCACTTCACGTGGATTTAGTAGAACTTCGTCACTTACTCCGTATCCTATTGATAGATTGCCATCCACGGCTGAAGCTCGGCAGGGGCGGAACTCTGTATCCACTTTGCGTGGGGGGGATAGGTTCGGTTATGGTTTTGGTTAGTCAGTTAGGGTTCGGTTTGGTCAGGGCCAGGGATATTGTGAAAAATGTTGAAGAGGGACTTGTACTGAATCACCGAAGTGATGAGGATCCACTGTTTACCATCAAACTCATGAACTTTCCCATTCCTAAGCGAGGTGACGCAGTGATGAAGGTGAGGTATACTCCTCTTGCACTCAAGCTCTGGGCTCAAGACACTCTTCTAACTCGTTTGAATCCCGACCTTCGCTCCAAACTTCTTCTGAGAACACGTGTTTCGAAACGTGCATTCCCCTCCCGGGCGATCCAAATCTGATTCCAACCACAGGTATCTTGTCGCTCGCACATATTCAGGGACACAACAAGAGTACTCGGTGTTATCTGCGAAGCCCTGGAAATTGAACACAAGCGGTCCCCGCTCGAATCAGTGCTGGGTGATGCGCAGGTTGAATCCTTCATTCCTTTTGTCCCGAATCTGATTTGTTCCACAGATCTTACCTTCGTAAGTGGGCTCTCCAAATAGAATTCCGGTGCTGGACTTCGCACGCAAGACGTCAATGTTGTAACCACCTTTATATACTGAGACACCATCCAACGGCTTGTGTTGGTCCTCAACCACCACGGGTTAATTCGGGGATGAAGATATCTCAAATTACCCACATATATGTACTCGGAGACAAGATCATCGCGTCTGCGAATTGGATATCCATCGTTCACTTCTGCTCTCGTCGATTCGCTCAGAACTCTTCCTTTTCGTCCCGCCCAACTCATTCTCTTGGGAAATTAATCCCTTGGATGACAATCACCGAAGGCATCCGACATTTCTGGAACCTTGGTTCTCTTTTCTCGACTTGCCCCAAATTGTTCATACGGCTCCCAGCACTTCAACTTTTCGAACGGGCCAAATTCAGCCAACTCCAAGCGCAAAACCTGCTCGTATCTTCAATCTCCAACAAGACAAAATAACGCCCAGTAGCAACCGGAGTGCATCTGCTGGATTTACATGCTGTAATTCGTGAAGACAGATGGCCCCTGTTTGGCCTACCGACGAAACCTTCTACTTATCTTCATTTTGGTTGCCTCATAATTGGATCTCTTCACCGGGAAATTCAGATGACAAACCTCCAACCTGTGCGTCTCCACATTGCCTTTGTTCGTGGACATCCTTGAATATTTATCTCCAACTTAACTCCCGCAACTCCTAACTCGAACCTGGGTGGTTGAGTTTCCCCCGTTCGATCCTTGAGCCCGGCGACATTACTGTAGCTTCGAATGCAACACCATCTAACCAATGTTCGACTTGAAATCAGAACAAACGGAATGAACTCAATTATGAGAAGAGAATACCTGTTCATTCTCATCACATCTGAAGTGCTAAAATCAATCCGGATATCTTACAGCGGTCGGAATCAACCACAGGCTTGAAGTGGTAGCAGTGCATGCAATAGCAGATTCGACAATCATTCGCTGTTCAACTCAGCTGCAGATTTGGGATAATTCCAGGTAAAAAACCTTGCTGTACTTAAAGCCGGTAGAGAGACAGAGGGATCTGTCCGAATCAGGGTCAGTTAACTGACACGGAATTTCCTTCGATGCGAGAGGCTGATTCAGTCCCAACTACATTCAATTAGCCCCTGAATGCTGAAACAACAAATCCACAGTCAGTACCTCAAAACTACAGGCATAGATTTCCTAAAACAAATTCCTTACAAGCCGTATCAAGGGGGGAAACAGTACATGATCCCAAAGTTAAGAAACTGACCAAAATTCACTATATCAGAATAAGAAGCCAACCATTATGTCACACTCCCATATGAATAAATGGTATCCAGCGCTGGTATGGAATTTTCTGGGCCTTCAACTTGTTTACTGCGAGTTGCAATGCCTTTGCTGCATCACTAGCCTGAGGCCGCCGGCCATCTCGAAAGATGTGAGAATAGACAGTCTCAGCAACTACTGGTCCATCTTGATCATTCATCGACCACAAAGTACCAATAGCACCACGGAAGCCTGCAGCAATGAATCCACCTCCAAGATGGAATGATTCGTTGACAAGTGTCGCATCTCCCATGGCAGTCTGGCATGCAGCGAGGAATACAAATTCTGCATGGGGGAGTGGCATTTTAAGAATCATCTCGAGCTCCAAAGCACCATTATAAAGCAACAAACGACTTTTTGTGGGTTCAATTAAATCCTGTGTTCCATGACAGGCCAAATGGATCCAAGAACAGTTCTGCAACTTGTTCTGTACTGCAGCTGGGGTTGCCTGTTCCCCTTCAAGGCATTCCAGATTGGGACCTCTGATAACCGAGCAAATCTTTTGGACCTCTTGCTCTACCGCTTTGAGATAGTTTTCTCCTTGGAGACCAGTATGGGTCACTCCAACCACTCCTACTTTATATTGGCCAGTTGACGGTTTTTGAGTCCACACCTCCAGTAGAGATCCCAATGTGGCTGTATAGGAGTGAATATATTGATCAGTTGGAGAGCATGCATGCAAGGGCAATCCTATGAAGGAACCACTAGGGAGCCACCATAGTCTTCCATTGTGAACCCCATGCTGAATAGGCAATTAGTTTGACCTGAAGTAGCTTTGGAGATACTTACTGAAGCCAAAGCTTGATATATAGGGCCAACAACATTATTCCAGAGCTGGGTCAACAGATCCGTGAAATGTTCTTCAATGGTTCTGGATCTGAAGTTGAATCCTTCTCGATAAACAAAGATTCTGGTAGAGGCTGAGTCTCCACGGGTTCTGACACCACAGTGAACTAGCAGCTCTTTGAGAGCAGTTTGTTGGGATTGAAGTATATCTGCAGTGGTATTTGGCAGCGTAACATGGACTGGATCTGAAACAGAATTCAGAATTATAATTCCATCACAGCCATCCTCGTGGCTATTCAGGATCACAACAGGACCTCCTTGTGATGCATGGCATAGAACCTTGTATGGTTGGGGAAGGAGAAAATGTTCAAGGTTTGGTTGCTTGCGAATCACTTGAAGCAGCTCCTGTCGTTCACGTGCAACTTGGCTTGGATTGTCTGATGTCCCACTGTACAGTTCATATGAGAGTTGTTTCAGCTTTTCTGCATACACTGCAGGGAGTATATCAAGATCTGGCCTGAGTTGAAGCATCTGCTGAAATGTGGTAGCAAGCCCCTGCTCAAAGAATTGTACTGCTGAGATGGGATCAGAAAGTGCAAGGGAGATCCTTGTGGCATCAGAAGCTGTCTTCCCAATATCAAGGCGGCGAATAGCATCTTGCCGGACAGGTATTGTATGCCCTATCCACAGTAGCTCTGGAAGTAGGTTGAAGGCAGCTGAATATGCAGTGGAGCAATATTCAGGTTGGAATTCTTCTGAGAATGAAGCCCACCTCAAAGCTGCCCTCCAAGATGGCTCAGGATCAGATGGGGCTTGTGTTTTGAAGGACTCAATATAATGCTGGTGGACATCCTTCAGATTCTCAGGTTTTTTAAACACCTTGAATTGATCCATAAAAGAGGAAGCAAGACTTTGCAGCCGACCTGCCCTACCAGGGTGGTCTTCAGGAGTCAGCTCCACAGATTCTTTGTCTCTTTGTAGAGCAGCTGCCAGATCTTTTAGTTCCCCCAACCTGTGATACCGATCTGTCAAAGACACACTGAGGCCCTGCAGCCGAAGAGCCCGGTCAGGGTGGTTGCCTGGGGTTAGATCTACCGCCTCTTGGTATTTTGCAACAGCAGGCTCCAAATCTTTTATGTCCCTCAACCTCTGATATCGATTTCCAAGAGAAGCAGCAAGGCCTTGGAGGTGACTTGCCCTGTTAGGGTGGTCTGCTGGGGTTAGATCCACAGATTCCTGATGTGATTGCAATGTTGCTGCCAGATCTTTTAGTTCTCCCAACCGCCAATATCGATCTGTAAAGGACATGGCAAGGATATGCAGCCGAGTTGCCCTGTCAGCTTGGTCTGCAGGGGTCAGATCCACTACGTGTTGATTAATCTGCAGTGCAGCCTCTAGATCTTTCAGTTCCCTGAACCGCTGATACCGATCACTGAAAGACATGGCAAGGTTTTGCAACCGAATTGCCCTGTGAGGGTGGTCAGCTGGTGTCAGATCCACAGATTCTTGGTTTTTCTGCATTGCAGCCTCTAAATCCTCGAGTGCCCCCAACCTCTGATATTGATCTGCAAAGGTCACAGCAAGACTCTCCAGTCGACTGGCCTTATGAGGGTGGTCTGCTGGAGTCAGGTTCACCACATAGTGGAATTTCTGCATTGCAACCTCCAAATCATTGAGATCTCCTAACCTCCGATACCGATATGTAAAGGACTCGGCTAGGCTTTGCACTCGATCTACCCGGTCAGGATGGTCTTCTGCAGTTAAGTCCACTGCTTGTTGCTTGTTATGCAATGAAGTCTCCAGATCCTTCAGTTCCCCCAATCTCTGATACCTATCTGTGAAAGAAGCTGCAAGGTCTTGCAGCCGACTTGCCCTGTCAAGATGGTCTGTTGGCGTTAGATCTACCGATTCTTGGATTGTTTGCAGTGCGGCCTCCAGATCTTTGAGTTCTCCAAACCTGCGATACCGATTTGTGAAACATGCAGCAAGGTTTTGCAGCTGACCTGCCCTGTTGGGGTGGTCTGGTGGGGTCAGATTCACTGATTGTTGCTGGTTTTGCAGTGCAGCCTCCAGATCATCTAGGTCACCCAACCTCTGATACCGATCTATGAAAGACATTGCAACACCTTGCAGCCGACTTGCCCTGTCAGGGTGGTCTTCAGAGGTCAGATTCACAGATTCTTGGCCTCTTTCCAGTGCAGCCTCTACATCTTTCAGTTCCCCCAACCTCCGATACCGATCTGTGAAAGCCATAGCAAGATTTTGCAGCCGGGTTGCCCTGTCAGGGTGGTGAACTGGGGTCAGATCTACAGCTTCTTGGACTCCTTGCAGTGCAGTCTCCAAATCTGTCAGTTCCCCCAACCTCCGATAACGATCGGTCCAAGACACGGCAAGGCCTTGCAGCTGGCTAGCCCTGTCGGGGTGGTCTGCTGGTGTCAGTTGCACTGCTTGTTGTTTGTTTTGCAATGCAGCCTCCAGATCATTTAGGTCCCCCAACCTTCGATACCGATCTGTCAAAGACCCAGCAAGGCCTTGTAGCTGACTTGCCCTGTCAGGGTGGTCCACTGGTGTCAGTCGCACTGCTTGTTGTCTGTTTTGCAATGCAGCCTCCAGATCATTTAGGTCTCCCAACCTCCGATACCGATCTGTGAAATATACAGCAAGGTTTTCCAGCTGGCCTGCCCTGTTGGGGTGGTCTGCTGGGGTCAGCTCCACAGATTCATGATGTGTCTGCAGTGCGGCCTCCAAATCCTTCAAGTCTCCCAACCTCCGATACCGATCTGAAAAAGACACAGCAAGGTTTTGTAGCTGAGTTGCCCTGTCAGGGTGGTTTGGTAGGGTCAAAGCCACTGCTTGTTGCTTGGTTTTCAGTGCAGCCTCCAGGTCATCTAGGTCTCCCAACCTCCTGTACCGATCTGAAAAAGAAGCAGCAAGGCCTTGCAGCTGACTTGCCCTGTCAGGGTGGTCTCGTGGAATTAGATCAGCAGCTTCTTGGTTTGTTTTCAGTGCAGCCTCCATATCTTTTAGTTCTCCTAGCCTGTGATACCGATATGTGAAAGACACAGCAAGGTTTTGCAGCCGATCAGCCCTATCAGGATGGGTCTGTGGGGTCAGATCCACCACTTCCTGGAATTTCTGGACCGCAGTGTTGAGGTCATTTAAATGTCCTGTTTCCTGATATCTCTCCATCGAAACATAGCCTAGGAGTATATTGACCTCCTAGAAGATGGATAAATCTGAGTTCTCCTACCAATTTCTATTCTGTCTTCCAACTCCAAGTCGACGTCCTTGCACGATTTCAGCTTGTGTCCATCCAGAGAAAATTCTCCCACTCACATTTACTGACGTATCTGAAACCTGACCATCATCCTCGCTCGAGTCTGAAATCACAGTGTCCTGCTTTGCTTAGTTTAGTATGTCTCACAGAAAATTGACTTACACTTTGCATCATCAGAATTGAGTGCTTGGGATTTGGGGGGTAGGGAAAGAACAACCAATGCGGTTGCTTGGTATATATACGCCGTGCAAAGAAGCGCCCGATTGACAGCGATTGACAGCTCGACTGGATGACCATTGCAAATAGATGCGGTGTTGACTAACTTGACTGGACGCGCATTAAAGCTACGGCTCACCATGTTGCATGCGGTTGGCAGGTATACAGCACCAACATGTTCGTGTTTTTCCTACTTGGTGAAGTAAATGCGATGCTGGGTCTCTCTTATTTGGGGTGCAGTTATTTCAAGCGCACATGCTCAGACCACGAGGTGAGCTCTCATGCAGGTGCTGTTCATAGCCATATGCTGTTGAGCGCCAAACAGCAACCGCACAAGGAAGTCTGAACGGCTCGCAGAACCACCCCAGTACGCGTCATCGCAGAATTGTTGGTGTCTTCTCCTGTCCGAATCCGTGACCGCTCTGAAAGCGCCCCAGAAACAGGCTTCCATGACTTGATTCCGAATCTTCGGGAAGGACTGAATTTAGATCAAATAAAATTCCTGTATACCATAGGATATCATTAGTTACAGACCCACGAAACCGGGCGCGCGCCTCGGGGGATTAGAAACGAGAGGATGGATTGCAGACGGTGGGTCATCCACGGCTCCAGGCGTCCCTCGTGCAGTGTCGAGAAACATGGCTACGTTGGGCTCCACGCACATCCGCAAATCCATCTCGTACCCGCGCCCAAATCCACCGAAACGCGATAACAGCATGTGAGTAATGCATGAAAAATACATCTTCATGTGAGATAGGACGCAAAAGGAGTCGTGAATCCTGAAGAAAGGAAGACACGACCTGTGTCTCCGCCCATGCACTCATCCCCGCGCCGACATACGCACAGGGCTCCGCGCACCGGGAGGCAATGCAGTGCCTCCCACCCGACACCAATCTCTGGCACCGCGCACATGCATCCAACGACACGCGGGACCACCGATGCATGCCCTTGGCATTCCCACTCCCACATCCGCCAATCCCGCGGGCGCCCGGCACAGAAAAGGAAAAAAGGAGCCGCGACCACCTCGCAGACAGCGATGAGGATCCAATCCGCACTCTCCGCGCACCTTGATGCGTATGCAAGACCGCATGCACGGCACAGCAATCGGGACACACCCGACATCCATCTCCGGCACTATCCACTGCAAGACCGCTCAGGCCCACCTCTGTCGCCCCGCCTCCCACATCGAGCACACGAGAGAAAAAGAAGAAGAACTATGGCATGAGACGGGCCTCGTATGTAGACGCGGATGAGGATCCAATTCCCGCATTCACCCCGTCTACGCCCGCAGCGGGTGACGGATGGACAGCCTCGCATACACCCATGCACACATAACATCCCCGAGCCGCGCCAATGTCATCCCGGTCCTCTCGCTCCTCCCTCTCCAGGCGCAGCAGGCTCGGCGCGACGCAACGAATAAGCATGGTGCGCACCCGCGCGCCGTCCGTCACACAAGTATCACCCCGCGATCAAGAACCGCCAGTACTGCGAGCACCACCACCCGTCCGTAGCCCCCCAAGTCGCGTCTGAAAGGAAGCGCAGTCGTATTCGTCCGTCCGGCCAGCCGCGCAGGAACGGATTAAGGGCATCGCATCCCGCCACGTGGTAAGCAGCAGAGCGTGGTGAAGACCACGCCGCGTTGCCGCCGCACCCTGCCGCGCTGACAGACACAAGGTCCCGCTACGGACATATACGCGACGAACGCCGCGGCACGGACACGAGTACTCCCCGTGACCGAGAAGCGCGAGTACTACTTCCTGCGCCCGCGCCCCAGCCGCATACCCGGAAGAAACCATCGTCAGTTCTCCGCATTTCCTCGTTTGTCGTCCCATCCGTCTGCCAGGCGCAGGAACGGGATGAAGGGCATCTCGTCCTGCTATGCGCCAAGCCGCAGAATGAGGGGGAGGAAAGGGCCATTCACCCGCCACCTGCGTCTCCACCGCGCTGCTCGCGTTTTCCGCCGCGCCCCGCCCGAGCGTCCGCGCACGTACACGTACACGCCCACACGGCCCCGTAACGCCACGCCGCACACGTAAATCCCATCGCTACGAGCGCATCCGGTGCCGCACGAGGATCCGGAACGGCCTTCCAGACCTCTTTCCGGCTCTTGTCGAGCGTCCTTCGTGAGCGACCATTCTCAATGCCGCCGCAGACTGAGTCGACGAGCGGCGCGCGACTGGGGCACCGTGGATGCAGCCGTGTCCGTGGAGGAAAGCCTGTAACAAAGGTAAGAAAGAGCGAAAAGAGTAGTGAGGAAGAAGGGAATGGGGGATAGATCGGTAGACAGAAGTATGGGACGGTAGGAGAGTTTGAGTCAAATGAACGAGGAGGGAATGTAGAAACGACTGGGAGAGGCGAAAACACACGGGGGCAAGGACGGCGAACAAGGAAAAAGGGACTCACCATGGGGTCCGTACTCTGTTCCTTGCGTACACCACGTCCGGCGCGCACCGGCCCAACAGGAACCGCGCTGGCGTATTCGCATTCGCGACGCCGTCTCGTGCGAGCAAACAGGCTGGTCCGGCGGCGCCCAGGCACCGCGCCACCGCAGCCGATATGCGCCGTCCACGCCGCATCGTGGACGCGAAACCAGCAGACACGGTGCATCTGCCGCCGCATCAGACATCACGGAAAAGAACACCTGCCAGCCCCACGAGGAGGGACACACACCAGGAATCGGATATGCGCACAAGGGCCCGATGGAACAGGAAAGGCGGGAATACACGGACGCCGCTGCGAATCCTACCTTCGCACACCGCGTCGGTCAAGCGATCCGGCGATGAGAGGACAGTGGGACGCACCGGTGTATATGCAGTGAATACCTTGCGATCGGCCGTCTCCCCCGAGGGGGCTCCGGATAATGCGTTCGGCAATGTCGGCGTTGTGCGACGTGTGGCCAGGATCGAGAGATTCCGTCGAAATAGTCGACAAGACGCAATTGCCATGAGCTGTCGCAGTGCTCCAATGGACTCAATTCGCCACTCTGCGCGCACTAATCTTGCTTGCGCACGGTGAAAGAAATCCCGGGACCGTTCTGGCGTGTATTATTCAAGGTGGCGAGATGTCTGGCTGGGAATTAGACAAGTACGAAGCCCTGCATGAAAACAGTAAGAAAGCAAAGATAATGGACGGACGGTGTGGAGAGGAAGATACGAAAGAGGGTACTCACACGGGAATTTCGTCTAGTGGCACCATGGTCCTTGCTTCAACTTTGATTAATTTGATTATTGCATGATTCCAAAAAATGCATCAGGTTATCCGGGGCGCGAGTCCCATCTAAGTCCTTCTTGAACGAATTGGAGGGTTCGGACAAACGCGTGAAGGTCTGTCCGGCCCGGCCCGACGGATTGGTCAGCGGCTTGCGTTAGGCTGCTTTCACCTCGTGATTCTGAGCATCTCTGTGAGCTAAACCTCCTGGGGCGACGACGGAGGAAAGCTTTCGGATCTTTTGAGCTTTGGGATATCTTTCCTTCCACTCACATGTTCCTGCTCTCAGGAATACTCCGAGAACTTGAACTTCGTTGAGAGACTTAGTCCACCGTGACCAACTCGGTGCTCGGGCATATACATGGATGGAACGATCCACAATTCTGCCCAATAATGCTTGGAGTTCATCTGGTGTATTCGACGCTTTGATTTCTCACGCATGCATTTTGCAGCAACATCCTGTTCGATTCGGGGAAGTTGGGCGATGGGAAATCAATCAAGGCGTCTCCTTTTTGCTTGTCATTTTTCTCTCTCAGAACCTCTGGGCCTTGAACTATTCCTGTGCGGCGTCTCTTTCAATAACTTTCTTCTCCTTGGACACGATTCCTTGTTCCGCCGCCAGTGATTGAATCCATTCCAACTCTGGGTGGGAATTTCCCTGAATACATATCCAACGACGCGATAATACAGGTCAACCCTTACCACGGATTGTGTGTCTACTAAAAGCGTATCCGCACATCCTCTTACCCATTTGAGGCTGGGAAATCAAAATCCAACGCAATGGCTCTTTTCCCTCTCTAGCTCTATTTCATCTGGGCCTGCTGCTAGCCTTTAAAAAATTAGGAACCCGATAAGACTCGGAACTTTTTCTCTTTCTTGGCTAAACTTGTAGCCCCCTCCCCATGCAGTGATTCAACGTCAATTCCAACTACCCAATTGTTATCGCTCAGCATGCAAAAGAAAACGTTTCAATCTGGCCCATCTACCACTTTTGTATGGAAATCTGGTCGAGATGCATCATGATCGTAGTCTCGGGATCCCTGAAATCGTCGGGCTCATTTTCGCAATTGTGGGGCTCTTGTGCAAAGGGGAGGGAAATCCGACTGGCGGCCCGCAAAGCCTTGGCTGCTCTTGCAAGGACTTGCCGAAGTTTTAGGATCCTGCTCAAAGGGGAAGGAACGGGAATGAAGAGATGCGATTGTTTGGTCCCGGTGTGACATCGTCACCGTGACTGATTGCCTTTTCAACCACCGTGACCGTCTTACTCGAAGAACATCACAGATTTACTTTTTCTTGACTTTTTCTCCCTACTTATCTACCACTTTTATCTGGTCGAGATGCATCGTAGTCTCGAAATCCCCGAAATCGTCGGGCTTATCTTCGCAGAATTGCGGGCCTCTTATCCCGAGGGGAGAGAAATCCGACTAGCGGCCTTGGCTGCTCTTGCTAGGACTTGCCGAAGTTTTCAGGATCCTGCTTTAAACCTTTTGTGGAGCGAGCAAGACACGCTCATGAACCTCTTGAGATGTCTACCTTCCCACCTATGGGAAGAAACCATAGGGCAACACCCGGGGTTTTCGAGAAAGAAGTTTGTGAGTCACCCAATTTGATACGCTCGCTATTCACCTGAAAATGCAACAGCGCATAGTCAGCACAATCTCACCGGCGGATTGGGAGATTCCCTTGACTTATGCACTTCGCATTCGGACGTTGGAATTGACTACCACATACAATTTCCCTACGGTTGCTGAATTCGAAACCCTCAGCTCTGGGCTTCCCCGCGAATATCTTTGCCCCAATCTTCGCAGCATCTCGGGGGTCAATCATAATCTGCTTCCCTACATACACCTTTTCCTTGGTCCTCAGATTATTGCCGTCACCCTCACAGGTCGGACCTCGATCATGCTGTCTACTCTCCCAATTCGGTACCCGGCCCTGAGACGGCTGGATATTGGAGAAGCAACCCGAGGCACGGGTTCCTCCCGTTCAATCCGCATGGCATCGGATATTGTCATGCGCCTGGACCGAATCGAAGACCTTTCTATCGATGCGGTGGATGGAATGGCCCTCGAGCATCTTTCACAGCTTCTCAGGCTGAGGTCATTAAAATTGTACACCCCAGATGTACAAGATCTCCGCCCCTTTCATCTCTCTCCCGGTCTTACCCGACAATGCCATTCATTTCCCGCTCTCCGCGAAGTCATTTTCGTTCACACATCGATCGAATTCGCCACTTTATTCCTCGATCTCGTGTCAGGATGTGCTCTGGAGAGCTTCCAGGTCGGCAACGCAGCCCTAACGGTAAAACACAGCACCGCTCAAATGTACGCTGCGCTGGCAAGTCAGTTGTCACACACCGCGCTCAGGTCCCTCCGTGTCGAGCTTCCGGACTACACCAAGATGCCCGCAACGCCATTGGGTACGATTGCGGATTATGTGGTCACTGGACGCTGCCTGGCTCCACTGTTTCGCTTCGCAAATCTCACCAAGCTGAACCTCGAGACACCCGTTGGATTTGATATAGACGATCCGACCGCGTGGGATATGGCCCTTGCGTGGCCGAAACTTATGGAACTCAGTTTGAGGTCGGCCCAGGAGCCTTGGGCCTTACACCTGCACCAACCACCGACTATCACGCTCGACGGGGTCCGTGCATTCGCAACGCACTGCAAAGAGCTGATCAGCCTCTGCATCACTTTCGATACGTCGAAGGTTCCGCCCTTCGACACATCTCCCAGCAGACGAATCTGCCAAACAACTCTTATTCATCTCGATGTCGGCACATCACCCCTCCATTTCCCCGACACGCGCCCCGTGGCGCGCCTCCTCTCGGGACTTTTCCCGAACCTGAGGTCTCTTCGGACGCAAGATGATGACCAGTTCTGGGGCAGACTCGACGAGAGCGACTTCGACAATCTCGAGCCAGTCGCCCACACAGCATATGCCTACCACACTTCATGGAAGGAAGTCCGTGACCTGGTTCCTATGATTGCTGCTGTGCGCCGAGAAGAGGAACAGTATTGGGCGGAGGCGTACTCAGAATGATATGTGGGGCGGGTTCATCTGCAGTACATATTCCCTCGGTACTGATTCCATCCGTTAGGCTCCTGGCCATGTTGTCGTGCCTCGTACTTCAAAATTCTGACCGTCTTATTTTTGAGATATCAGAGTCCGATTACAATGTATCGTGCGCTCTTGCGCAGAGTCTTCACATACTCCTTTCTGACAAATTCGTTGTTAAAAAAAAAATCAAGATTAAGTGTACATTTTAATTTACCACTTTTGCGGGGCGGAGGAGGGTACTTGTATTGATTTCCGTAGTGACAGATGGCGAGGCAATCCTCGTGCGATGACTTGTCTGCATTACTTGAATGTGAATCCGACGCGCAACCCTTGTATCGAAGTCGATCTAGTTGATTTTCTTCCTATAGACGGTTATTCCAAGACATCTGTGGTGTCCACCATCCACTGGCAGCAACAGGAATGCTAGAATCCCGGCCCGGATGGCGCTAAACGAGTGACTTGCGCATCCAAAATACACCTCATCCAGATGCTCGAAACTTTAAAACAGGAAATCATATTCACTCGACATGTACATACAACACGGATCTCCTTCAAGAGGCGCACCCCAACAGGAATGTGGTCCCCAGAGCAAGATGGCAGGGGGGTCGCTGCAACCGGCACCCACCTAAAGCCACAGGCGCGCTGGCTGCGCTCGGTCACCTGCACCCGCGTATCCCGTCGCATTGGGCCACGGTGCGCAAGGGGGAACAGCCCTCGTCCGCCAAAGCCATCGACTTCGGGGCCGCGCCCCATCACAAAGAGGAAGTGTGCTCTGACAGACCGCAAGCCTGTGCTTCCCATCTCGCACTTTCCCTCCACCCCCGCCCACGAGAATCCCGCACGTCACACACACCACCCCGCACTCGGTGCCCCGTGTATGTACATACAGGCCGACTCGACTCCTGCATCCACCTCGCAAATCCACCACGAGTGCTCGACAAAGCGCAGAGGGCAACTCGAGCCGCGGAAGGTCCAAGGAGCGCTGGAAGAACACGGCGCTACACATTACCACGCAAACCCTCCACCTCCGCCCCATGGCACCCGATGTGACGACAGGGCCGACACGACAAACAAGTGCGAGGTACGCGAAGCTCGCGGGTGTCTTGCACCAGCAAAGGAATCAGGGATCGCCCGCATCACCTCCCCGCCTCTCCCCCCTGGGCCTCCAGCCGCGAACGCGTCCAGTCTCGTCCGGCGCATGCCGAGTCAAGGGAAAGGGGCGCAACGCCGTCCCCACACCGCACGCACGACCGAGCTCCATCCCCACCCCGGCTTGATACCGGCAGCAGAGACGGAGCAGTCCCTGGTCCCGCTCCACCGACTATCTGCACACCAGCGCACCGCCGAAACCTGCGAGGCCTGTGTGCACCACCTCCCCGCCTCTGCGCCTCCGGCAGTCAAAAAAAAAGAAAAGAGGCATTCCGGCCGCGAGCGCGCGACGAACAGCCGCATGCGCGCCCAGATGCCCAAATACACCGACACCCGGCGGGGGACGTGTGGCTGCAGGTAGTACGCCTTCAGCCCCTCTCCCGGTGCCGCCACTTATCGCCCCACACGCGACACCAGGTCCACCCCAAGATCTGCAAACCCCCGCACACCATCCTGACATGAGACGGAAGAGCGAGCGGGGCCGTGGACCCCGAAGCGCATGCCGCTTTATGGCGTGCGTCCGCCTACGTACACCGAGAAACAAATGAAAGAAATGAGGATCGTGCCCTCGGACGACGGATAGACCCTGAAAACGGTAAAAGCGTACGCGTCCTGGCGGAATTCGTCAATGAAAGGAAGGCGCGGAAGAAGGCGTGCGTACCCGGGGAACGCTCGCACATCCGGACGAATGAGGGATCTGGCTCGTGGTTCTGCTCGAGCGGCGGTTTTGTACGCAGCATACTCGATGACCGCGGCACGCGATCACGCGCTGTGGTGGCGGATTCGGCTTGGACGAGAGCAAAAGCGCCCCGTACACGCAGTGGATCCGAAGCCGCTGGACAGACACCGCCCCGCCCCGTTCCTCGCGCCTGGGCCGTACATTGCGGAGAAGCAATCCCGAGCCGCAGCGTGGCGAGCAGTGGTACATGCTCTCCGCAGGGTCCTCGAGGCGTCGTGGAATAAAAGGAGTCCGTCCCGGGTGCAGCGGCCGAGCGAGATATCTCTTCGTCGACACCGAATCTTAAAGCCTGGCCGTGCGACGCATCTGCACGCCGATCAGCACCGGGCTGGGAGTAGGGCGCAGGCTCGAACGGGAGGGATTGGCGCGTTCGCGCTGCTCGTCCCACGTCCCCACCTCGGTGACTTTCCGCACCGATCGCGAGGACTGAGAGGGCTTTGCGCAGTGAATAACCCCAGGGGGAGGCGGAGGAGCGCGATGGTGGTGGATGTGCCGCCGCCTACGGAGCTGCAGTGCGGCAAGAAGTGCATGCTCTCCGCGGGGAAGTTAAAGGTCCTCGGTGCATCGCGGAATAGGGAATAGGTGCGAGGCCGTGCTCTTGGGGCGGCTCGCGTAGCATTCGTTTGGCAACATACAGTGCAGATATGCAGCACTTCCTATGCGTGAACTCCGGCCACTCTGTCGTCTGTCGAAGCACAGACTCAGCGCAGGCAGGGAAAAGGGATACGAAAGACGCACCAATCATCAGTCATCTTACACCAGCTGTGAAAAGAACACGTCCACGGCTTCGTGCACCCACGATAGATGGTATGGCTTGTCCGAGCCGTGCGCAGACCAGTATAGCACAGTCGTGGATGGCAAGTTTCGTCCATAATCCGGTGATTGTTGACACGGCATCGTGAAGGGCTGGACGGCGACTTTGGCGGGATGGGAGAGTAGCTAGTGAAATTGGATGTGGCTGCAATATAAAAGCGTTTCGGACATCTATAAATCCCTGTAAGTTCCCGATGAATTGAATATTATACAGTCAGACGAACCTATCTCCCAAAGCGTTCCAATCTGACTCTCCCCCAACCAGCCACACACGTTGTCCGCACGCCAAGTTGCTGCTTGTTCTACTTGTCCAGGGTAGTTGGGAGCGAGTTCCTTACCAACATCGAATGAGGATGATGGGAAACAGAAGGGTTCGGCTTTATCCGGCCGATGGACTCGGACCTTCCTTCAACCGTCGTCCACACACACCCAGGATGGGAACCTTTTAAGGTCGCCTAAAAGACTTACGAAAAGAATGTGTATTCGTAGTCTAATATATCTTGATTGATTTAGCAAGATTCAATGAAGTAGGAAAGCATTACAGACACAACTAGAATTAATATGTCTGTCCGGCTTCATTAAATTCTATTCTATTCACCATGTAAGGAAGGCGTATGAAAAGAACGTCTGTTAGGTGCCGAATCAACCATAATCGGTTTTTGAAGTATCACCTGTGCACAAAAGGCCCCCGAAAATATCATGTTTCGATAGACCTTTGCGGCAGATACAAAGGTCGTCTTTCCAATATAGCCGAAAGGCCTACTGAAAGAACTTCTTTCAGCAGTGCTTTCGGCTATATTGAAACAAAGACTTTCCAATGTAGCCGAAAGGCCTACTGAAAGACGGTCTTTCCGCACTGCTTTCGGGGATATTAGAACAAAGACTTCCCCTGCTTCTTGAAAGACGCACCAAAACATCGAGTTTTAGGAAACCCTGGGGTGCACCCTAAGGTACACCCTCGGGTGCAGCCGCAGGTGCATCTTCGGGGCGGGTCGTCGAGCCTCAGACCCCCTACGGGTATCAAATAATAA
>JARJLG010000402.1:0-24871 GCA_029448575.1 Mycena maculata
GCAAGGCGCCGGGGTGCATGGCAGGCCTGGATGTCATGGAGGATTTGTTCTGGGACGCACAATGCCGAACCGCTCTCGACTCCCTCCGGCGGCAGCTCCACGTTAAATCTAGGCTGCTCATTTACAAGAAGAATCACTCACGGCATCAGGGCGCAACAACGAAGTCACGGTCACTTGTGGCGCGCAATGAAAGCAAAATTCGTTTGCATTCGGAGAAGTACCAGGCCGCTTGGGCGGCGCAGGTGTCTTTAGCCGGTGGGGAGGAGAGCGAGGTGGGGTGGCGAAAGCTGAAGAAGGCCGACATTCGATGCATGGAGGATGCCGAGGAGGTGTCAAAAGACGCGCAGAGAAAGAGGGATCGGGCAGCGCGGCGGCTGGCGCGCGAACATCGATGGCGGATGAATGGCGACGAACCGGTGGGAGTGGATGATGCGGGCGATCCGGAGTTGAACGAGGAGGACGACGATGATGAGGGGACCAGCAGGACCGGCGGCGGGATGGGGGCTGAGAACCGGCGCACGGTGTCTTGGATATGGATGGGTGCAGGGATGACCGGGACAGATGCCGATCTGGAGGAAGGTAAGCACGATCCATAACAACGAGAGTGATTTTCACTTACATTGGGTCATCAGCATTGCGGATCGAGTGGTGTAAGACATATGCTCAGACACGACGCTGGCGGGAACAGGTCCGTCTGTTGGAAGAGGAATACCGCCGGGTTCTTGTCTCGTACGAGTATGAGGTGTTGCGGTGGGAGGCTCGGCTGAAGTCCGTGAATGTGGGGAGCACGAGGGAAGAGGTGATCTGGGCAGAAGGGGCAATGGCGTACGGTCTCCGCCAGGCGAGGATGTACCGCTTGCTGGTGGCCCGTGGGGAAGTGACGTGGACGGAAGCAAAGCTGGTGAGGGGGAAGAGGCGCGCTGCCGCAATCATGCGGTTGCCAGGCCTGGTGGAGGTGCTGGAAAATGAGGGTTCGGATGGCGAGGAGGGAGACGGTCTGGGCGGGGATGAGGAGGGTGAGCCGGGAATGGATGGTGAGGAAGTTGTTGATGGGGAGGAGGACTGGGGTGACGGGCTGAGTGAGAAGGAGGGCTTCGAGCTGGACGGTGGAATGGAGGAGGAGGAGGAGGAGGAGTTTTGAGGAGGAAGGGCTTTTTCCCCGAAGGGTGCAGCCGCTACGCCGCCCATGTGCTCCGCTCCAACCGACACGCATCGCGGGGAAGCTCCACCGCCGCTGGCCCTGGGCGCGCGGGCTGGACGGCCGACGGCGAGATGGGGCGGGAGGCGGTGATTCGGTGTTTTCCCGAAGCACGCAGCTTGCGCGGGGCCTGTGCGTTCCAGGCCAGCCCATACGCACCGCGAGGAAGCCCCACCGCCGCTGGACCTGGGCACGCAGGACGGCCGAAGGCGGGATGGGGCGGGAGGCGGCGACAATTCGGTGTCTTCGCGAGGCGCGCAGCTGCCGCAGAGCTAGTGCACTCCATGCCAGCGCCCACACATCCAGAGGAGTCGCTACCGCCGCTTGAGCGAGGTCCACAGGCAAAAGTGCGCGCGGAATACGGCAGACTGCGGGTGGAGGGCGGGGAGAGGCAAGTTGTATTTTGCGGAGGGGCGCAGGAGCCGCACCGCTAGCGCACTGCCGGCCCAACCCATACACATCGCGGGGAAGCTCCACGGCCGCTCGCCCCCCGCGCACGGGCCATATTGCGCCTGCAGGATGGCCGACAGCGGGAGAGGGCGGGATGCGGCAAATTCGTGTTTTGCGGAGGGCCCGGAGCTGCTGCGTAGCGTGTGCGCTCTGGGCCAACCCATACGCATCCTGGGGATGCCCCGTCCCTGTGCACGAGCCATACACCGCGCGCAGGACGGCGGACGGCGGGTGGAGGGCGGCAGGCGGTGGGGATTTGGTGTTTTTCCGAGGCGGGCAGCTGCGGGGCCGCTTGTGCGCTCCAGGCCAACCGAGACACATCGTGCAGTGTCCCCACCACCACTCGTCCCAGCCCCCCGCCCCATATTGGGCGCGCAGGACGGCCGATGGCGGGATGGGGTGGGAGGCGGCGGCAAATCGGGTTTTGCGGACGGGCACAGCTGCCGTGCCGCCAGCGTGCTGCCGGGCCAACCCATACACATTGCGGGGATGCCCCACCGCCGCTCACGCCGGGTGCACGGGCCATATTACGCGTGCAGGACGGCTGAGGGCGGGAAGGGGCGGGAGGGCGGGAATTTCCATTTTGGGAGGCAGCGCGCGGCCTGCAGCGCCTGCAGGCGCAGCGAGACAAGGAAGGGGTCCCGGCGATTCCCTCCCTGCTCTCTTCTGGTGCGTGGTGGCAATATTGCACGCCCACCGAGGCGGGAAGCGGCGGGTGGAAAATGAAGTTTTCCCACGGTAGGTGGGCACTGCGTGGCTTCAACTGCTACAGTGAGGATGTGTAGGTGCAGGTGATCGGTTGTGCGGCGTTGAGGAGGAGGAGGCGGGGGAGGGGGCTTTTGGCACGCTTTTTTTTGTGTACCGTATTTGGGTGGCGGGAAATCAATCACGTGCTTCCATTGGCGCACGGTAAATACCGACCCCGGCTGCATAGGCTGCGCACGGTAAATACCAAGGCTTTCGGCTTGTTCAGCTGGCCTCGCTAAGTCGCGGGACCCTCGGCATGGCATTTTAGCGATGGAATGTGACATTTGTCAGCATTGGTCAGCATTGGTAGCAAAACAGGAGTGATGCCGCAGTGCCGGGATCAAGGTGCAGCGGGTAGGATCGGACCCGTGAATACCGGACTGCCAAAAAAGCTACCCAGTAGATAATGCATTAGGTTGTATGGGTATACCCAGAAGATAATATATTATTGTACCCTTATAAGGTGGAACTGATTGGGCTGAGGGCCAAGGGATTGGCAAAACACGTTCAGCACGTTGAGGAAATGAGAAAGCGAGTCAGTGCGGAAAAGTTGGCTGCGGTGAAACGTTACCAGGCGGTCCATGAACATACCATTCAGGACTTTGACTTTGAACCAGGCGACCTAATATTGGTCCGAAATACTTCAGTTGAGAAGTCGCTAAATACGAAGATGGCAGTCAGATACAATGGGCCAATGGTTGTAATTAGACAAACCAAGGGTGGATCATATCTGTGTTGCGAGATGAATGGTGCTATGTTACCTGGTAAAATTGCACAGTTCAGAGCTATTCCTTATGAAGCCAGGAAGCGAATCGAGTTACCACAGAATATCTTGGGACTTATTGAGCTAACGAACGCTGAATTGGAAGAGCTTGCAGCTGCGGATGAAGGGGTAGATGAGTACCAAGGAAAGGACATGCAATTCCACAGAGTACGATTGAACCCGGACTGGGAGGACGCTGATCCAGCTGAACTGTCAGATGAGTATGAAGAAGAGTTCATCCCTGATGAAAACTTAGAGCCTGAGCCCGGATACGGCCCAGAGAACTGTTATATCCATGCAACATCCCAAAGCCTCCCATCGACCTTCCGGTTACTCGTCAGTCAAGGCGTTAGCTCACCCTTAACCCCCTGTGGTGTTGCTATCCTTCCTTTATACTGCACCGGACCTCTTCCGGGCCCTCCGGTACCGCCGGTCCTAACCGGAGCCTCCGGAACCTCCGGCCCATCTTCCATCTCGTCCTAGGTCCATTCCGGCACGGTATATAACAGTATAATCAAACTCCCTGTCTTGGCTGGCAATTATGTCTTATTCTCCCTCCGGCACCACTCCTCTTGTCTTTCCATCGCTAGCGGACTCTCCGCTGGGCGTTGAGGAGTGTCACCTTGGTCACAACACTGCCACACCTTGTGATGCCTCGGAGTCGACTTCGTCCTCCGACGTATTTTCTGCCAATCCATGGACCCCGTACCCTGTTCCGGGTACTTCCAGTCCAATCGGTCCATGGAGCTCGGGTTTTCATCAGGTCTATACCGGCTTTCCACAACCCTTGGCGTATCCTCCGGAACCTCCGGTTCCTGTTCCGGGAATCTCCGGAGTGTTCTCTGGAAGCGATGAGACCGGACAGACTTATCCCGTCCCATCCGCTGTCTTCCATCACTAATGCCAACCGGTACATCATATCCAACCACCGGTGGATCCTCCGTCGTACTCCGGTTCGTCGGACTACGGTTTCCATGGCACTCATGACAGCATCGGCGGAAATCTTTCCCATCACACCAATCTCCTTTCATCGCGTCCTCCGAGCTCATCTGCGTTCACGAACAGAGTTCCGGATATCATTCTATACTCCTCCAACGCAGCTCCTCGTTCTCTCCGGTCTAACCTCCGGAATCCGGAATTTTTCTACGGTACCGATCCCTCGAAACTCCATCCCTTCCTAGCCCAATGCTACCTGCATTTTGCGGAGCGTCCTCGGGACTTCCGCACGGACGACGACAAGAACTTATTCATCTTGTCGTTCCTCCGGGGTGACGCTGCACGCCTATTCGCAACCTCCGGCCCGCAGCAGGAACTTCCATGGCAAGGGAATTTTTCCTTGTTCATCATGGAGTTTTTCGACGTATTCGGTCCTCCGGATCCGACCGGCGACGCAGAGGATCAGCTCCGACGCCTCCGGATGAAACATTCCGACAGGATCATCCCATTCCTCGCAAACTTCGACAAAATCGCTTCTCTCCTCGATTGGAGCGATTCCGCTCTCAGTCACGCTCTCCGCGCCGCTCTCCCTCTCCGGATCACCTCGGAGATGGATCAGTACACCTATCCGAGCTCTTTAGCAGGTGTCCGCGCAATCGCACGCCGTATCGACTATTGGTACTGGCAGCGAATCGATGAAGAGCAAGGCGAAGTCGAGGATACTCAACTTCCGGATGATTCCGGATCCCTCTTAGGGGATTCCGGCAGTTCCGATTTTGGCACCCTGTCACCGGCACTTTCCGTCCTCAGTTACGCGCCTTTCGCACCCTCCATACCGCAGTCTGCAGCACCGGAACGTTCCGGTCAAGCCTCCGGAGTCCCCGGGGCTCGTCACCCGAAGTTTCCGGAGTCTGTCAACAAGCTACTCGGTAAAAACGGACGGATTCTCCCTGCGGAAAACGAACGACGGAAGGCCCGGGGTCTTTGCATGTACTGCGGAGGCTCCGGACATCAAGTTGCCGAGTGTAGGAAGTGTCCGGCTCATTCCGGCGCAACCTCATCTGCCAAATCCACCTTTCCGACCAATATCAGTGCCTAACTGACCAGCAGCCTCGAAAACTCGCGCTCCGGTCGTCCGCGTTGGCCCCCGGAGGCATTTCCGAGTTCATGTTATATCCATGCAACATCCCAAAGCCTCCCATCGACCTTCCGGTCGCTCCGGTAGGTTCCGGAGTTCCGGTCATATACCGGAGCCTCCGGACCTTCCGGAAGCATCGGGTTTTTACGCAATGAAGGCTTACTGAGCGTTTCCCGTTTACCCGTCTTCTTATCTTCCTTTTAATTGTCTCACAACATATCATCAGACCTCATGACTTGTCTTATTGTCATGAACCACTCTCCTTCCTATTTGGGAATACAATTAGGTATTCCATTTAAATACTACGTCTTTACTTCATGTACTTTAGTTGGATTATTAACGTTAATCGTTGCCTGGTTCTTCCTCTTGATCTGAGTCGTCTTCGTACCTCCTTATCACCTCCGGTACCTCGACTTCCGGTTATCCGTCAGTCAAGGTGTTAGCTCACCCTTAACCCCCTGTGGTGTCGCTATCCTTCCTTTATACTGCACCGGACCTCTTCCGGGCTTTCCGGTACCTCCGGTCCTAACCGGAGCCTCCGGAACCTCCAGCCCATCTTCCATCTCGTTCTAGGTCCATTCCGGCACGGTATATAACAGTTCATCATAACCACGCATCCATTCTTTTCCACTCTCACGACAGTCCCGCTCTCATGAGCCGGATCTATGATCTCATTATCTCTATCATCTCCAAATTTGCCATGGGTTTCGACTTCCGACCGGAGACTCCCTCTATGATCCGGATCTGTTTTTGTTTACTTATCTGTGAATCTATGGGTTTTGCTCCGTTCGCGGAAGTTCCGGACATAATCTCCCCTCCGGATCTCATCGGCATCTTCTTCCCTCTAATCGGCAGCCTCGCCTGTCATAATTCCATCATCTGGTGATGTTCCTATTCGGAACTCGGCGTCATCGATTCTGATTCCCCATCAATCTGGTTCCTGGATACCGGCAAACTCCACCGTATCAATCCGTTGATTGACTAGTCGGAAGTTTCCAACTGATCTGTTCCTTATTCACATGGGGCTTAGTGTGCACACGACCGGCAGCAATGTCGGATATTGGTTCGGTACCCAATCACGGGTAGAGCAATGCTGCGCCGGAGCTCCGACAACCTCCGCTGCTCATACCGACAATTTTAACGCCATCACCTCGAGTCCCTTCGGTCTCATCGGCCTGCGTGCCACCGTTCCTCCGGAACGTCATCCCGTTCCCCCGGAACATCTCCGAGACATCTGTCTCTCCTTTCCGGACTTTGACTCGTCACCATCTTCCGGACGTCCTTCCGGACACTCTCCGGTTTCGGACATCGTCCCGGATACTCTCCGGACACCCCTCAGCTCACTCCGGTTGTCTCGTCGACATCCGTTGAGCACTTTACTTCTGGTAACCTCCGGAGCAATATTGCTCTGTATAATCTCCGGTCATACCCCGAGGCTATTCGCTTCACGGTCCTCCGGGCGTTCCGGCATTTGCTTGGCTTCCGCTCGCGGATCGCACTTCTCAAGAGGGCAATTAACCTCTTTCCCGATTTTACATTTAGGCTATTAGCCTTATTGTTCATCCTCGCCCTTTTCGGTCTTCGCCTTTCAACAATCATTTCGAAGTTACGCCATTTCTTGGGCTCCGTGGAATTCGGATCAATTTCCACGTCGCAAGTCAGGAAACTTTCCTTGTGCATCCAAAACTCCTGTTCGAACCTTTCGACCAATGTCCTCCGGATTCACTTCATTGATCATGGGCACAACATCTGCATCTATTTCGGAGCCTCCGGAGACTTGCATTCTCCTCCGGCTTCCTCCGAATCTTGCCCTTGATCTCACCTGTAGTCCATCGTTCTCCTCCGGGTTACAAGTAGACCATCTTCCGATAATCTCGGGAGACCCGACCGCCTCTGGCTTTTCCGGGTCACCCGTAGTTTCCTCCGATGGCCCCCCGGAGACCTATGCTTTCCTCCGACTGCCTCCGGATTATCCAGTCCACACGTTTTATCGTAGGTCATCCTTCGATGACCTCCGGAGATCCGTGTTCTCCAACGGCTTACTGTCAATTGTCCTTGACGTCTACGGATTACTCATACGTTATCCTCCGGTGGCCTCAGGAAACAGGTTTCAACAGTCCTACCAGAACGTCTCCGGGACTCTGTCCGGAGATCTCCAATCATCTCCGGATTCTTTCCGATATGGAGTTCACACATCGTACAAAAACGAGATCATTCGCTTGGCAGCAACTTCGAAACCTCCGGTTCTACCGTTCAATTATCCCACCTTTGATTCCTCCGTTCCAGCATCATCGTGTGTTTGATCCGGAGGCTCCGGACACTACGTTATTATCGGAGCCCCCAGACCATCCATTTTCAAGTGCCATTATAGCACTCATCGATGTCTGCATTTTCGGAGTCAACGTCTTTGAACCGGACGTACTTGGCTTGAAGAATTTTTCGGGCACCTGGAGCTTTTCCATCAAATTTCGCCTTTTCCATTCTATTCTTTGGCGACCAGCTCCACCCATTCCACCTCCATGTATCTTCGGAAGTGGTGTTCATCCGGTCGTATTCCGAGTTCGGTCGCTCGGACCTCTCGGAACCTCTCGCCACATCTTGGAATCCTCGCCTTGCGGCGTTCCGACGCTCCGAATCAACCTCCGGAATCTCCGATTTCCGGAGCTCTTCTCCGGAGCCCAAGATTCCAAATTCCGAGTTACGACCATTAATCCCTACCGCTCTCGTTGCAGTCGAGATTTCTCCTGTTTTCGAGCTGTCGGGATACTTCGATCCTCCCACCTTCCGGTGGTTCTCTGGCCTTTCCGGGGCTCTCCGGTAATTTCCGGAGTTCTCCGGCGCTTACCGGAGTGACTCAGAGGATGTGGAATTGTCGGCAGACGATGGGACGTCTACCCTTAAGAGGGGGATAAGCCTATAAACACTCCGATAATTTTCAACTTTTCTTCGCAAGAAGTGCAGACTATTGATCAAAAAGTCAGCATACCACGCGGAACACATCCTCTCAGTCCATGTCGTTTTGCCTTCCTCTCTGCAGACGGCACAATTGCGCTCGCTATTCGATATCAGATCCAATCAACCAACTACCACTACGCATTCCAGGGTATCATTCATCGGTATTCCGGTATTCCGGTCTTGTTCCGGACATCGTTCACCCTCCGGATCATCCACCAACTACCCAACCGGTACCGGAACCATCCGACAACCCTCACCCATGCATCTACGGATCCTTCCGTGAGTTCCGGATACTCCGGAACCTCCGGAGTTTCCAGACATAGTGATCGACAACCTTCTGTTATCCATACGGCATCTGCGCATCTGGGTGCATCAATCTGTCTATCCGATTATTCCACCCATCTTCGCCCATCCCTTCACTTCCGGGCACATATTGAGTATTATCTGATTCCCCGAGAGTCGTCACGATCAACTCTTGCATCGGTACTCAATTCACATCACCTTCTCTTATCCCATTCGGGATCTTGGGCAACTTCATTTAATCACTCATCTGCCCAACCACTTTCCCTTCTTAGCCGCCTATCCATAGGCATACTTCCGGATCGCCTCCGGAACACTTCCGGAACCTTTCCGGTACATTTCCGGATATTCTCCCCGGAACCCTTCCGGTGTCCTACCGGCTCTCCTTCTATTCTTTCCGGTTTCCTTTCGGATCGCTTCCGAATTCTTCCGGTTTACTTCCGGCATCACACTCCTTTGCCAATTCATTTTCGGTTCGTGTCCGGGAATTACTCTGGTCACTTATCGACAGATGGAGTGGACCAATCGACATCTTGATTTGGTCGCTTTTCCAATCAACGGAATAACACTCCTCTTATCATTCATCGATATTCCAATCATTCATCATTTCTCCAATTATTCATTCTTTGAATGCAACAGTTCCTACAGTGGAACCCAAACCGTATCGTATACGATGCGTTCCGGTTCCGGAACTGCTCCGGAACGTTGCCTTTCTATTCCGTCACATCGGAATCCTCACCATTCCTCCTCCGGACCCTCCGGTGATTAACCGGAACCTCCGGATCCTTCCCATTTCACTCAAGTTTTACATAAAGTCAAATCAAGAAAAGATATCATCCGAATCCACAAATACAAAACACTCATTATCTACAAATGTCTTTATATTGTCCATAGGTCACTTTGGACCCTCGTCTTCACCTCCGGACGCCTCCGGCTTTTCTCCCGGAGCCTCCGGCTCCCCCATCTCCTCGTCCTCGTCATCCAGGACAAACACCCCGCCTTCCTCGTGGAATCCTGCTGGCGCTCCCGGTTGGAGCACCAAGGTCTGGAAACCCCGCTCCTCCGACTCCCTCTTCACCCGTACCGGAGCCTCCGGTACAGGCGGCGGAGTGGGAGGCGGAGGCGGCACCGGCTCGGGATCAGGCTTGAAGGTTGGGACCGTGATGGTCCTCGCCTCCGCCTGGCCCGTGGTGTGTTCATCGGGCCCTTCCGGCCCCTTCAGCGCCCCAGGCGCGTCCACCTCCATCCTCATGTCCTCCCCGCCGTCCGAGGACCGGAAATCCTCCGGCCAGGATTCGGAACGGGCTCGGGGCGCAACCGGAGCCTCCGGTTCCGCCTCCGAGTCCTCCGACTCGACGGGTTCCACCTCCTTCTTCTCCACCTCGGGGCCCCCGCGCTTCATCAGCCTCCGGCGCTTCGCCGGGGGCGCGTCTTCGTCCATCTCCGGCTCCTCGGCGGCCAGGTCGAGCTCCGCCGCCTCCGCAAGGGAGAAGTCCCATTTGGAGGCCTCCATATCGGCTGCCATCAACCGGAGCATCCGCTCAACCCCAGGCGGCACCTCCCGACCACTCTCCGGCGCTGCGAGCGTCTTGAGGATAAGCTGGCACGCCCGGTATGCCAGCTTATAGCGCAACATATTGCGCCCCACCTGCTCCCCGAGGTATCCGACGTGGGTATCGAGCTCCCGGAGCTTCTCTCGCACACTTTCCTTGCCCTCCGCCTTCCGGGCCCTCCGTTCCCGTTCCTTCCTCGTGCGATCCCGCACCTCGCGGTCGCTCCGGTTGCCCCCGACGTTCCGGGTGCTCCGGCGCGTCCGCGAGGGCCCCGCGACAGGTCCGGAATCCTGTCGACGGGCCTTCGCCATCTCGCGCTTGTTGACGCGCGGTGGACCGAGGGGGCGGGCGCGACTGCAATGAATGTGTTTGGCGCGGCAGCGCCGGCACGCAGTGCGTCCGTATTCGACGACGCATACCTCACTGCTCTTGCGGCAGGAATCGCAGGCTAGGAAAAAAACAAATATTAGGTTAGTACCGGAACCTCCGGTATGAACCGCGACGCACCGTTGTCTCCCTCCTGCTCCACATCGCTGTCGTCCTCGTTGTTCAGCTCATCTTCTTCCTCCTCCTCTCCTTCCGCACGCTCCGGGGACATGGTCTCAATAACCGGCACTTCATCAAATGCCGGGGCCTCCGCGTCGAGCGACTCTAGCTCGCGAGCAAGCTGGAGGGCTCGCGCGGCGTCCTCCTGCGCAACCTCCGCGCGGTTGGAGGCCTCGACGGCCTGTTCCTGGTACGCGGAGATGAGAGCCCTTCGGCGCGCCTCGCGCTCCTCATAGAACTGCTGCACGGCTTCATCGCGCAGCTCCGACGTCGTCGCGCGAGCCTTCCCCTTCCCGGAACTCTTCCCCTTGCCGGCGTCGCCGCGGTCGTCCTCCGAGCCTCCATCGCGCCCGCCGTTGTCGCTTCCGTCGTGTTGCATGGTGGTTATGATTTGGTGACCGGAGGTGGTGGAGGTAGGAAAGAAAGAAACGTCTGAGTCAAAACCAACAGCACGTGACTTTTTGATCTTGTTTATTTTCCCACGCTCCTTCATTGTTCGGCCAACTCGTTATCTCTTGGGTTCCTCATGGGAGAGGAACCTAAGAGGGGGATACTGTTATATCCATGCAACATCCCAAAGCCTCCCATCGACCTTCCGGTTACTCGTCAGTCAAGGCGTTAGCTCACCCTTAACCCCCTGTGGTGTTGCTATCCTTCCTTTATACTGCACCGGACCTCTTCCGGGCCCTCCGGTACCGCCGGTCCTAACCGGAGCCTCCGGAACCTCCGGCCCATCTTCCATCTCGTCCTAGGTCCATTCCGGCACGGTATATAACAAGAACCTGAGAAGATCAAGGCGATCTAAGTTAACTAAGAAAACTCTTAGTTAACTAAGAAACCTGAGGTCCAGGATGGTTTCGACGCAAAGAGCGTGTTATAACGAACGAGAATACGGGTCATACAGTGTACACGATTGAGATGTAACGACTAGAAAGACTCGCGCAAGGCAATCTAATGCCTGTTCGGGGCAACCAAGCCCAGTCTGAGCTATGGGAGCCTCAGGGCGAGTCAGAATGAGAAGAATGGGGAAAAACTAGCTTACTCGGGGTTCAAACATGAGGGTCCTCGATGACAGGGAGCTGACGCGATGAGAGCTCCTTGAGGATATTGTCATGTTCGATTTTATTGACCTCGTAGAGGCGGAGTTGGACGCCCAGATGGTATGAGACGACTTGCAGCTGGTCACGAGAAAGACGCTCGATGCTCTGCAGCGCATTGTTCATAATGCGCTCAGAGGCATTGTCGAGTGCAAGGCCTGCGGCGCTAGCAAGCTCGGCGATCAAACGAGCCTCAGAACCATCAGCCTGGTAACGACCAGCACGGTGGAAGGATGTGGAACCGGAGTACACGATGGGGGCTGGGACAGGAGCACGTCCTGCAACCAAATAA
The DNA here is from genome assembly GCA_029448575.1 of Mycena maculata. Lineage (NCBI taxonomy): Eukaryota > Fungi > Basidiomycota > Agaricomycetes > Agaricales > Mycenaceae > Mycena > Mycena maculata. The sequence goes on from JARJLG010000402.1 coordinate 11,976, forward strand.
GCCTTCTGGTCGAGTATGATGGGGGATGACAGCCTACCCTGAGAACCAGAGTGGTCAGCAACGAGCCGGCGCTTGCAGGGGACTAATGAAGGTACCTTCCAGGCCTCGGTAGAAGACGACTTAGAAGCAGGCGCTGCAGTATCTGCGGCGGCCTAGAAAGAAATCAATAAGAGGGATAAATGAAGTGAAGATGAGTACCTGTGCCTTTTTCGCCTGAAGAGCTGGTGCAGGGGCGTCATCCTCGCTGTCACTGACGATGATAGTGAGCTTCTCACCCTTGAAATTACGGTCAACAATGTACGTGCAGAACTCCCGAGCAGGAAGAAGTGGATCCACTGGTGGGGCTACTTACCTGGTCAGCGGGGCCTCCGTCCATTGGGTCGTCTTCACCTTGGGATTCGTCACCAGAGGAGTCGGACTCCTCCACACGGGCCGAGGAAGTGGCCTTGACGCTGAGTTTCTGGCGCTAGGATGCAAATCAGCGACGGAAACCTTGGTTAACTAAAGGAAACCTTAGTTAACTAAGGAAAGACGAACTTTGGCAGGGTTTTTCTTGCCAGTACTGGCCGACGACGCCTGAAGGGCGGCAGCAGCGTCAAGGGCAAGCTGCTTCTCGGTCCGATCGAATTGTTGCCGGTTGGTACGCATAGCGTTGGCGGCCTTCTTGTTGATAGCAACAGTGGCGATGATAGTCTGGAGGGTCTTGACTGGCGTGGGCCACTCACCCTTCTCGCGGCCCCATATGTTGCCCCACTTGCCAATAAAAGCGTGCAGGGCTTGCATGAAGATATTGTTAGGGCGGGAGAGGTGAGGGATGAACGCCTCGACGTCAGCCTAGGATGAACGGTTAGACTGGTTAAATAAAGGGATGTGAACGTACCATGATAACAGCCTGAGCCAGCATCTGTTGGAGAACAAAATCTCTCTGACCAGGCGCGTTGATAGCCATAGCGAGAGAGTTGGCACCCTTGAACCTGGTCAGATAGTCTGCAGACATCCCGGGGAGGCCCTCCGGGTTCTCGACGAGTGAAGCCATAAACTCGACGGGATAAAGATGCGCGACACGGAGTAGTTCGGGACGGGTGGTAGAGAAAGAGGAAAGTGGGCGTTCAATGCGAAACATACCAGCTTTTAACCGCCAGGACAACTGGGGACAGTTGTTATTTTAAATGGGGGAGATAAGCACGAAAATTTAAGAAATAAATTATCGAACGACATGCAACGAACATGTGGAAGTGTGAGGAATCGTGCGACTCACAAGATCAAAGAGAAGGGCACGATTGGACGCCGAAGAACCTAACAGTTCTTAGTTAACCAAGGAAACCAGCTCAGATCCTATATAAGGACGGTTTCACAACCATCCAAAAACGATTGAAGCATGCATATGTGATGGGCCCACGCTGGTAGCAGGATCCATCACAAGGGATTGACCAATGGGCTAACAAGGTCCGATGAGTTTCGAGAGAATTGATGAGCAACGATCTCGGACCTCAAGGGGAGCTTATGGTAGCACTTGCTAGTCAAGCCCAACACAGGATAAACGAAGGATCATTTAAAATTTCAAGTTAACTAGCTACCCAAGGTTAGTTAACTAAGACTACTCAAAGCGAATCTAAGCTATCAGCGAGTAAATTACGCGTTCATGGACGTGGTAGTGTCTGTGGCTGAGGATGAATCGGATGTACCCGACGAAGAGCTGACTGGAGCAGCGTTCAGTACAATAACCTTCTGACGAGGGATAGTAGATGAAGCAGAGAGAAGGAATGAGCTGCCAAGCTCCGCCCGCTCCTTGAAAAGCTCCGAAAAATAGCCAAACAACCCGGCCGAGCGACAGGCAACAGCAAGCTGACGAGCTGTATTAATGGGGAGCTCGCTGGCCAGATTACGAAAAGCGCGTTCGTCGAGATAGTCGTCGAGCAGTTTAGTGGCCTTGAAGTACGTCTCGACGTGCTGGTATAAATGAGCGAACCGGACAAGCCCAACCAGCAATGAGTAGTTAGGGGAAGCCTCTAAGACAAGACAAGTCAGTCTTGAGGACATAGTGATATGAAAGAACGACTCACTGTGTTCCAGGCGAACCCTTTCGTCTTCAGCAGCGACGAACTTGAGCCACTCCTCGTAGTTGGTAAAAGTACATTCCCCACGATGAGAAAACTTGCATTCCAGGCACATGGTCGACCAGGAAACCAATGTGCAGTCGTGTCCACACTCACGACAAGCAGTACAGGCTTTGTCGGGCTAAAGCATGGTCAGACAAGTCAGAGACTGGACAGACAACATACCTTGCATGTAACCAGCATGAGGTGAAGCTCAGTGTAGTAAGGAGAACGATGGAGGATGTGGGACATCTTAGTTAACTAAGGGAGACAGGAAGTTTTGCGACTGTGCGGGTCAAGGAACGTTCTTATGAGACCGAAGGAGCGCATCAGACGATAAATTTGATCACTCTTGAAACTCCTAGTCTACATTTGGAAGACTACGCGATTGGGATTTCCAGAGATCTGGATAAGGCGTCTGGTGATGAGGCGGAGTGCACCATCACTGTACCCGCCCGCTCTGAGCCCATGTACGGAACATGCGTTCCAAGATAGTCTGGTTGTTGATCTGATTCAGTCCTTCGATGTAAAGGCGGCGAATACAGTTGAAATAGCAACGGTGCAGATAGTTGAAGGCCCAGGGTATCGTATCTTCAAGCTGAGGGATGGTATACTGGTGGGCCCGGCCAAAAAGACGACCTGAAACCAGGTTAGACTCGAGTGATCGAAGAAATTTGTGACAATACGTGATTGGAGATCGTTCTGATGAATGGTTTGATAGCCAAGCCAGGCTTGAAACTGGGAGATGTAACACTCCTTAACCAGGCGAGTTTTGCAGTAGTCACAACCCCTTCCCCAAGAGAAAGAGGAACAAGTTACTCCTGTGTCGATGTCGATACAGGCTTGACAAGGGGTGTTGGGCTGCGAAATTCCTTAGTTAACCAAGGAATTGGGACAGCTCGAGAAGAATGAAGTACCCTCAAATCCTCTAGTAGGTACAGGGCAAATTCTTGACGACGACTAGTGATGGGCATGATGGTTTTGGGAGTCGAGAGGCTCAGAAATCGTCACGTGCATTCAAATGTGAAATTTAAAGGATCATTAGGAGAAATGATCCGGGAGACCAAAACTCGATTCGGAGTATTAGGAGTAACATCCATTCTATTTCTGGTCAAGAGAACGGAATTCGGTTGAATTTCAGACAGCGGGCAAAAGTGACAACTTAGCCAGTAAGAACCCATATTGGGCTTCAGATTGATAGTCGAGATATCTTATCTTGATAAGATAATATCGGTGATCTCGGCCTCGGCGATCTCGGGCATAGACTGAGGGACTCGAAATCATATTCCCACGGTCAGTTGAGGCGTGTTAAAGGCTTAGAAAATTTTCGAAAAATTCCCAAAAAAAAAAAAAAAAATGACATGACTATTTGAGAGGCCATTCTATCTACTACAGGATAGAATAGTCTTTCCTGGCGAGCGTTCGGAAATTTGTAAAGAAAAGTCAAGAAAAATTTAGCGTCCAAAAGTGAGCGAGCGAATCCGAAGGGAGTGCTACGAGCAGGGAAAAACTCAGAAAAGGGTGCCATTCACTACTTTGCTGGGGTTTTTCCTTCGTCTTACGCACCCGCCCTGGACAACGACCCTCTTCTAGTGCGCGCCCCGCGACGAACCCTCACCGCGATCATTTTTGAGTGGGTCGTCCATGCCTTCAAAATCGGAAGCCGGCTGGTCCAGAGTGCCGAAGACCTCGCTGGAGTTCTGTGTTATATCCGTGCATTGTCGGACCGGTCGGCCCGGCCGGCCCGGTCCGGCAATTCCCGAGAGGGTTTTCACGCTATGAAGGTCTACTGAGTGTTTCCCTTCTAATCACTGATTACTCATCGGGCCGACGGACTTGTATTTCTCCGAGGCCTTATTGTCAAGTCCAACTTCTTTCTCAGGCGTACTTACCAAGCCCGAAGTCCTTTATTGTTTAACCTTACTAAGTCACCTTGCTACCTTATTGTTTAACGTTTCTTACTTACCAATATCTCGCACGCTATTGTATTCAATAGACAATAGCGTACTTAGTTTAAAAGCTAGTTAGATATGTTTTGTACTTCAGTTTGATTATTGATTGTTCTTCGCTATTTCGGCGTTGGTCGGACCTCTGCCTTCATCTTTACCTTCGCCCTCTATTCGGACTTCAACTCCGAACTCCGTGACTCCAGACTTATAGTCTTACGCGGGACTGCGGACTTGGATAGTCGCTCACTCTATCCTTTGTAGTGTTGCGAGAAACCGCGAACTCCGAGGTCGGACTTCCTTCGGCCTTGCGCCTTGCCTTGGCTCGACATATAACATTCTGCCAGATTCCGGCCGCTTGGTCAAATTCTAAAGAACGGAGCCTTAGTTAACTAAGAAAAGCAGAGTAGTAAAAGACGCACCTTCGACGATTTGAGCGGCCTCGGGTCCCTCGGGCATGGTGTACCGCTTGACTGTGGATGCAGCATGTTCAGGAAGTCCAGGTGGGTGAGGGGCGAGGTCCGAGAGAGGCGCAGCGTCGGAAATGATGTTCTGTTCACCAGAGGATCGGGGATCGAAGGCCTCCATGTGGCGGCGAGAATGAAGAAAATGTTGACCCACGAGGATGACATTGTACATATCAATGTTATATGCCGAGCCAAAAAGAGGAAAGAGAGACCTCCGGGATCTCTGGACGTGGACGCAAGTCCGGAGCGTCAGGAAGAAGACCGGAGGTTCTCCTGTCGGCTGTTCTCGCAACACCACAGCTCGGAAGGGTGAGCGAACTGTCTGACTATCAAGCCGAAACAAGATGGAGAACGAATGAGGATAGAAGATTCCGGAGGTAGCCACGTGACCCCCGATGGACCCGGACGGGTACCGGAAGGGTTGCGGAGTGATCCGGAGGAAGCTGGTGGAAGCGAACAAACTCCGTTGGAGCCCAACACAAATGTAACAGACTTTGTGGAAGCGATGCACATCCTGGATGGGACCCGTGTGACCGGAAGCGTTCCGGAAGGAGGGCGTGGGAACCGGGATTGATCTGTGACAGTGCGGGAGACTTGGAGGATGCCCGGAAGGGAACCGAAGAGGCTCCGGACGAAGCTGAAGGGATTCGGCCAAGAATGCAGATGACCGGAGGAAAGAATAACAAAGACAAACAAGATCCGGAGGTGTCGAGAAGACTCCGGAATGAAGACAAGATTTGAAGGAAGACTCAGTCCATGAAGGAAGCCATGGAATAACGTTAATTTTCCAGATAGAGTACAGGATGTAATCTACTGGGATTATATAGATAAGTCCTTTATTGTAATACCAGAAATGGATAAGTCAGGAGACTTGGGAACGTAACAATAAGTAGTATCCCAAAAAGGAAATGCATGGGAAAGATTTATAAGACACAATAAAGAAGAAGACGGATAAAAGGAAAGACGTAGTAATATGATATGATGCAAACCCGCTTGGCAGCAGACACATGGACAACCGTGGGAAGCTTCCGGAGGGCTATTCGGAGGGCCGGAGGGTCCGATCGGTTCGGAGCGGAACCGGAGGCGCAGCCATGGAAACGAGCTGAGAGGATGGAAGCATTCGAATGGATGGCCAACTGATCCACTGCGGAAAAGGGCCGGAGGGCCGGAGGCTCCGGAGGCGTGGGAACAAATCATAGCAAGGCCTGCAAGCATACGAACGTGACCGGAAGCGTGGGAACATCCCTGGAGAGTCCTCGGAAGAAGACAAGCCGGTTGGGCAGAACGGAACGGATTGTAGAGCACGGTGATGGAGATGGTAAGGTTCCGCAGAAGGGATGATCGAACCGGAGCAGGTGGCTGTGCCGGAGGTTCCGGAAATGGAAGGGAATAGAATGGCGGATATGCCTGAGAATGCGGAGAGTGGAAATGAGCGGAATGGCTAGGCGGAAATGACCAATGGTCCTGGAAGCCCGGAGAGTCGTAAGGAAGGAGTGGCTATGATGGGCTTAGTAATCATTTGGAATAAGGCATGACCGGAAGTGATGGGAACTTCCGGGAAGCTCCGGAAAACCGAAGCTGTGTAGAAAGGGTCAGAATGTGCACGGATATAACAATCAACTTGATTGTTGATAGCATCAAGGAGGTCCTCGGTCGCGTTGTCAGGGGTGAAACGCTCCTTGAAATTGAAGACACTGACGGTGCGGATCGTGTTGTTCGTGCAGCTATGGAATTCAAGCCACTTATCCTGAAACTCTTGCGTGGCACGGATGGCCTCGAGTTGGGCCTGCTGGGCGCGAACAAACGAAGAATGCATCTCTTCAACGAGCCGCCAGATATCTAAGGAAGTCAGTAAAATCAAATAGAGCGAGAATGGAAGAACGCACGGCCATAACCGGTATGAAACCAGGGCATGGCGAGCAGTCGAAAATGCTCGAGTTGGTGGTCCGTGAACTTGAAGGAACACGGGTGTTTGTTCTGGAGTTCGCAGGCGGTACAGTACGCACCATAGCCTCGGAACTCACAAAGCCGGTCAAAGAGGATGCATGTCAAGCATGCGTAACCCGGCTAGGAAAAAGAGAAATTAGAACAAGCGATAGATTGAAAGAAAAGAAAGGTCTCACGTTGTTAAAGATGCGGGTCAGGATCTTGGTAACCTTCCGCGGGTTGATACGCACCATGGAAGGAAGGCGCATCTGATTAGTCGGGAGGGTGACACGAGTTGGCGCGGGCTCCTGGGGTTGACCATCCCAGTATTGAGGGTCGGTGACAGGGTGCCACGGTTCCCCGGGCAAGGCGCGCTTGCGACCGTGAGGATGCTGGCGTTGAGCCAGGTGCGCTGTCTGGACGCGGTGGAGTTTGGGGTGGTCAACCACAGGAACAGGTGGGGTCTCGCGGGTGTCCTCGAGTTCGTCCTCACCGTCGGAAGCCGGTGGGATGTAGTCGGGTTCGTCGTTTGACTCCTAGATAAGATAAATCAGATCGAGTGCTTAGTTAACTAACAAATGGGACTTACCTCGGACTCCACCTCGACCCGTTTACGCTTGCCCTTCTGGCGTTGAGAGAGGCGGTGTACTGGCTGAGCCTTGGGAGGAACGGTCTCATTTCGGGGACGCGGTGGTACAACAACGCCGGCAAAGATGACCTTCTTGGGCTTGGGAATACGAGATGGTGGGGGCGAAGACGAAGGATCGGCGAGCATTTCGACGTCGCCGGAAGGGGAAGCGACACGTTGACTGGGCGAAGGAGAGTGTGACAAATGCAGAGCGCTAACATCCGGAATGAGGGGCTCGGTGGGAGGACCCTCTGACGCGGTGTCAATGCCGGACAACAACATAGGACGAGAGGCGGGGCCGGGGGTGCGAGAACGGATACGCCGCGCCTTTGGGGGTAGCGGCACCGACTCCAGCTCCTCGTCCTCAGACTCGGGGGGTGGTTTTGAAGAGATGCGTTGCAGACGCGCGGGGCTCAAAGGACCTGCTTCGGCTTGTACGGAGGATAAAATCTCGCGCCCTTTGCCTTTGGGTTGACGAGTGGAGGTGCGACCGCGGGGTTCGGCGTCCACGGCGGAACTTGGAGCAGCGTTCTTGACAAACGCGCTGACGGGGGGCAAAGACCAATTGGCTGGAAGGCGATAGAGTTGACGCTGGGAACGAGACACGTCAGCTGAAACAAAAAGAGATGAGGGCATGGAAATATGCTTACCGACCACGACTTGACCTCGCTAGGGAGGAACGGTGACAGTTCCTGACGGACGCGCGACTCGGGAAGGAGATTGAAAATGCGACGCAAAGGATACAGATATTTCTTGATATCGGAGGGATAGGCGGCAGGAAACTCGCGACGGTGATCATGCTTGACAAAGGAAAAGGAGGTGTCTTAGTTAACTAAGACATGGCCTAGAAGAATTGGGTCACTCACCAGCGTGGGCAAAGCCAGTTCTATGGCGTCAAGGATCTCCTGCTCACTGATCTTGATGGAGTCAGGGTTCACCATGAACTGGTGCGCAGTGACCCAGCCAGGTTGGCGAAAGAAATGCCAAGGGTTGATGATACGACCACGGGCATATTGATCAGGCAAGGTAGCGACGGTAGAGGACATAGGATCAACGTGAAAGTCAAATCGGGCTGGCTGATGCTGGAGTCAAGCCAGAAAGAGACTCTTGAGGAGGAAAAGAGCGGCAGCGTCGTTGGTTAACTAACGGTGGGAGGGAGTCAAAAGGAAAGAAACGAGTGGCTCACCTAGCCGAAGGCTGCACAGCTATTCCAGGAAGCAGAATAAACTCTGCAAGGAAGCGCGCCTTGAGGCCCATCCCAATTTGAACCCTGGGAAAACTGTCTCAGAATAGACAACAGGCAGTAAAACCTTTAAATGAAGGATTTACCTGGTCCTGTAAAATAAACCTAGACATATGGGGTGTCAGGAAGATTGCCAGGATGAGAGGAATTTAATGGTGCTAAGGGGCATGACTGAGTCCAACTGCGAGAGGAGTTGACCAGACAAGCTTTGAGAACCATGTTGATCAAAATGATGGCCGCATATGGGAAAAACACGGTCACGTGATTCGCACGTGCGTGTTAAAATGTCGAACTTGACCATTTCATGAAAAATGTAGTGGTGGTCAAGTTATGTCAGAAAAATGGGGGACCATTAGAAAATGCTTTGCCAGCTGTCTGGTGACCGGGGACGGTCAATATTAAAGAATGGGGGAGATGATAAGCCGTGAAATCAAGTACACATGAATTTTACGATTTTGCACGATTCAGCATGTCAACACGCACTGAGGGACCATCAGGGCTGACTGAGTGGTCCAGTCTATTAGCACAAGCTACAAGGTTAACGAGGACTTCTACCGGTACCTTCACAAATGGGGCCACCAGATATCTTAGTTAACTAAGGAAACTTGACGATGGTGGCAGAGAAACTAGGACATACAAGGCCTAAGGCTGCTTGCTAGGACACAAACAGCATACCAAAGAGGTTGCGAGGTCAATATACCAAGTGCTGGCAGGCAACAGTGGGAAGAACCCAATTATTCACGACAAGACTATTTAGACCTGTTTTACCCAAAACTGAGGACGTGTTTGATCACGCATTGGGTCCAGACCGAGTCTGGGGATGACTTGAACAGTAGGACATGATCCGGCCGTTTAGCCGCGAGGATAAACCAGAGAGAGAAAGACAGATTGCGATATTATGGACGAACCACCAAACCAAACCAGGGACTATGGGGTATCATTGGGAAGCTAGAAGAGTTGTGCAGAAGCTTCAAGACTATTCAGGCCCGGGACTAGAGGCTACAGACGAAGAAGACATTTTATATCCACTTAAATCAGCAATCACATGTGTCGTGTCAGACACCACATGTCTACCATATGTCTCAACAAGACACGACCAATCAGGAGTCAGGGATTAGGATTCGGGTGCCGCGAACCCACAGACATTGTACAGTAATCATCGTGATGTAAACCATAGGGCAGTAGTATAAAAGGGCAGCAGAAGAAGAGGGCAAGCTAGCACATCTAGGGGCACTGTACATGTTGTGTCAGCCACTGGAACCGTCGCTCTGATAGCCGTGGAGGTTAGATTGCTTTGAACGAATTGTATACCAGACTCGGAATCAGAACACGGCAATAGTCAGAACACGGCAAACAGACCCAGAACATTGAACAGAACACTGAAACCGTCGAAAGACACAAAAAGCGCAGACTTAACGGTCTTAAAACCTACCCTATACTGTCTCCTTGACGTCCTAGACGTTGCTTGTCCAATACAACTTGACTTGACCAGTCAAACCTTGCAAAGGCGCGAGCGACCCTTAGTTAACTAAGCGATCGACCGAGAAACCAGCTGCTATCAAGTCTAATACTTGACTTACACCTCCGAACTTGCACTCTGACTCTCTCTATTGAGGGGTTAGTTGTTGATAGTGTTGTGTGTTGTGTGTGGTTTAGAGCTCATAGCTCTGCTGCATTAGCATTTCGCATTTCGCATTCACACATACCTGAGAGTCAGTGTTTTCATCGTGTTTGCAAACTGGTTTGTAAACCAGTGTTTATAACCTAGTTTTTAATTGGTTGGAGTGGAACACCCACTGGTTTATAATTATATAATTATATCGGGGGTACCCGGCCCAATGCTCCTTCTCGCCCAAATGTGAGGCAGGGCTGGTCGCACTGAACAAAGTTGATGATGCAGATGAAGCTGATGGTTTCACCAGCTCCTTTGTCTTCAATACACTGGACCTTATGCCACGATGGAGTCAACATCACACTACTGTTTCTCAGGGATTTGTTGGCAGATGAACCTGTTGGCGGTGCTGATGCCATCCAGAGCCTTTCAGAATTGTCTGCACGAGCGGCTGAGCTGCAGTCAATGGCAAGAAGAGGAAAAAGACTTCAGGTAAGGACGGCTTGGGACGGGGAGGCTGAAAACTCGCATTTTAGACACTCCATTTATAAACTGGTTTATAAACACCCTGTTTACAAACTGGTATTTAAAACACGTTTTTAATTGCCCGGGAATAACTTACAGGGTCCTATTCCAAATGCCTTCCGTGGCCCTTGAGACCAAAGCCTTGAGGATGTGAGGCAAGGAGAAAGGAAGTTTTTAGAATTGCCTTCAAGTTGGGATTGAGTGTGGTCTTGGGAGCAGAAGGTGCAGGACTGACATCAATGCTGATGGGAGCAAGAGTGGGCGTCACTGGTTCTGACGTGGGCTCGACGTGGATTGAGGTTGATGACACAATTTGGCAACGAGAGGGAGGGTGGTAGACACTGGGCCTGGGGAGCTCGGAACCATTGGGGTACGTTCCGTGCCCTTATGCGGAGAATTGAGCCTGCTCTCGTCAATGAATGTGGTGCCTGCCTCATCGCGGAGTTCCACCGTTGGACAAATCCCACTGTTAACCCAAAGTGATGCCAAGACTGCCCACACGGACCAGAACACAATGCAGAAAGACACCACACAGCTGCAGACAGAAAGGAGCGGGACATTGAATACAAACTGCTTCAGTGTGAACCAGTCATCGGTCTTGCCAGGGATGGATGAGGCTTGCTCATTCGCTGTTGTCGCTGTGTCTTCAAGCTGCGGCTCTGCTGAGAGGGTGAGGGTGAAGTGAGGGTGAAGGGAACCCATGCGGAACGACACAGAAAGATGCCATGCAGCTGCATATGGCAAGTAACAGGACACCGAATACAAACTGCTTGAGTATGAGTGAGTCGTCAGTCTTACCGTGGAAGGACTGGGACGGGGCCTGCTCAGCTGCTGCTGTCGCTGCGTCTCTGGACTATGCTCCAAGGGTAAGGGCAAGGGCCGCTGGGAACTCAGCGGTGGTGTTGACGCCGGAGCTGCAACATGTAGACCAAAATCGCAGCCACGTCTGTCTCAGAGGCTTGAAGGATGACCCGCTCCATGTGCAGAGTGGGTGCGATAACAGGTGAAGGAAAATGTATGACTGAGCTTGGAGTAGGTATATGGACCTCTACGAGCTCGAGAGACCATTTGTACAAGGACCAAGACGATGTGGACAAGAAAGTGGAGGACAAGGCAGCAACAGAGCAGTCGAAAGTGACGAGTCTGTTCTTGAACGTAGGGATCCACTGAGGCTGCGGGAGACAGCTCACTCAGCAGACAAAGCCTCTCCATGCAAAATTGAATACAAATATTTGTCAGCAGGATGTGTCAACCACCCAGATCCCCATTTGGACACATATTTTTCTTGCCGAAACCACAGAGAATTTGGTACGGCCCAATGGAGCTTGAGAAGGGCTACAGAACTAGCCTATTGCCACCCAGAAAGATAGAGAACTGGATGAGTTTGAGGCCATTCTTTCCCTCCAGAATTGTCAGCCACCTACTTACGGGTTTGTTCTTGTTTCCTCCCCACCTCAGCCCTATCCCTCATCATGAGTTAGGGTATATACTCGCTTTGCTCACAATACGTAGGGATCCGCTGAAGCTGCGGGAGACAGCTCGCTTAGCAGACAGAGCCTCTCAAGAGCCTCTTCACAAAATTGAACACAAATATTCATCAGCAGGATGTGCCAACCACCTGATCCCCATTTGGACACATATTTTTCCTGCCGAAACCACAGGGAATTTGGTACAGCCCTATGCAGCTTGCGCAGGGCTACAAAACTGGCCTATTGCCACCCATGTTATATCCGTGCATTATTGGACCGGCAATTCCCGAGAAGGGTTTTCACGCTATGAAGGTCTACTGAGCGTTTCCCTTCTAAGCACGGTTGACTCATCGGGCCGACGGACTTACATTACACCGAGGCTTTATTTTCTTGTCCGTCTTCTTCTTCGGGCTTCTTTACCAAGCCCGAGGTCCGTTATTGTTTAGCCTTACTAAGTCACCTTAGCTTCTTATTGTTATACATTTCTTACTTACCAATATCTCGCACGCTATTGTATTCCAGAGACAATAGCGTACTTAGTTTAAAAGCTAGTTAGTTATGTTTTGTACTTCAGTTTGATTATTGATTGTTTTTTCGCTATCTCGGCGTTGGTCGAGCCTCTGCCTTCATCCTCTATTCGGACTTCAACTCCGAACTCCGAACTCTGTGACTCCGGACTATAGTCTTGTGCGGAACTGCGGACCGAATAGTCGCTCACTCTATTCTTTGTAGTGTTGCGAGAAACCGCGAACTCCGAGGTCGGACTTCATCGACCTTGGCCTGACTCGACATATAACAGTATAATCAAACTCACCTATTCGGTTCGCCATGTCTGGATCATACTTCAATCCCAATCTCTTCACACCGGGCAATACCGCCCCTAACCCTTTAATTCCGACGCACCAACACCGAGAAAGTCGAGAATCCCGACTTTTTTCTAACATTCCTACTCTCGGTCAAACTCCGGTTCAACCACCTACTTCA
>JARJLG010000403.1:0-24839 GCA_029448575.1 Mycena maculata
TCCATGTGGAGATATCCATGTGCTATGTGGGCATGTCCACTGACCAATGGCGATAGCAGCTCCTTACATACATCCCGCTATAGACATATCTACAGTTACATGTTGAATGTAAAAGAGTGTATCACGACACCAGGTGGCTACTGAGTGTGTAGATAAGTGCTGTGTAAAGGGGAGTCAGCCTGGGGCCAGCAAGAGCTATGAAACAGGCCCCACACAGGTGCCAGAATAGCCAAAATGAGCAGGGAAGAAGCAGCTACAAGGTATACCAGGCACTGCCAGCAGGCATATAGTGGCCATGGATGGTGCAGATAGGTACCATGTACAGGGAAGGAGGCCTGGAGCTAGCAAGGGCCGCGAAATGAGCCCTGCATGGGCACCAGAATCGCAAAAACGAGCTGGGCCAGAAACAGTGGGCATGCCCACTTAGCTGTGATGTGACACATGGGTATACCCATGGTGGACATGCCCATGATAGGTGGGTATACCCATGGTGGGCATGCCCATGATCGGTGGGTATACCCACAAGGTGGTTCGTACCCACCCTGGGAGGGCCTCTTAGGCCACAACTCGATTTGGATGGATAAGGCCTATTGGGGTCCAGGTTGAGGTAGCCTGAAGTGGACAGCGAAGTGTTTTCAAGCTCTGATTCTGATTCCGAGTCTGATTTGTGTGGACACAACGCGACGGCCTGTTGACACCTATCGATGTTGGGTCCTGACCTGGATCTTGATTGTGATGACTTCCAGGGTGCTGTCTCTCTATCTGCGTATACAGGTGGACGCTCTGTCAATAGTTGTTGCTTGGTTGCGGAATCCTGTTTTAATGCATTTTACCGTGGGTGCAGTAAGCATCACATCTTCAACCCCGCACGTATTATATTCACTGCGGCTTTTCGTTCTACCCAGAGCTTGAGCATAGTTGTCCTCGCCATCGAATTGACGCTCTGCATGGGCCAACAGCTCCAAGTTCCATTGGTCTGCTTCAACAGCGCAGCAAGTATCCCAATTGGCTGCACTGCCTTTGTCCAGGGATTTTGCGACCACATCACCAATCCTCCAGTAGGCATCTCGCCCCAGGTCCCTGCGGGAGGCTTTGTTGAAGCCCTTGGCTGCTACGACACATCTGGGGTCCAATGTGTGTCTTACGTTCATCCATTGTGATGTCTTCCCATCTATCTGAGCTGCGTGCACGTTTTTAACAGGCATCTTTTCGGCTACGAACATCGGGACCATGTCACGCTCAAGGCTCAAATACTAGTCTGAGAGGTCGCACGTTGCGTTCTCAGATGTAGCAGGTAAGAGTGAGGCTCGAAGAATGATGGAATAAAAGACTAAGGAATACAGGCAACTAGCTACACTACTTATACTGTTCAACTGTGGCTATGTAACTAGTGCTAATAATATATACAATAGAGCGTCCATGTGCTACAAGCACCATAACCATGTGTTCTGAGTAATAAACATGCTAGAACCATGTGTTCTGAGTAAGAAACGTCCTGAAGCCATGTGTTCTGAGTAATGCCCATGCATACTCCACATGTCCGCAGCATGACACCTGTCAGCTGTCTCAAGCATAGCCTCGATGTTTAAATAGACCAGCGCTTATCCTGGCGCTTAGATAACGAGATAAGGCGTTGTCCGATTAGATAGCCTGCTTAATCGTGACATTACCCCCCTCTTAGGGTCGGCGTCCCGACGACCGTGAGAATCCGTCACACCTCGACTGAGGTACCGCGCGAGCATCCTTCGTTAGGGAATTTCTCCACGATCATCCTTCGTCTTGTGATTGGGTCGTATAAATAGCGAGTTGGATAATCAGCCGACTCCTGCTTCGGCTTATACCGCTTGATAAGATAATCCCAATGCCCCAGTGGCAAGACCGGAATCCCCTCGGTCTGCGGCTGTTCCTGGGCATCTCCTGGGGACTTAGCGCCTAGCGCTTCCTTTGGTGGCATCAAGCCTAATTTCCTGAGCTCTGCCGCCAGCGCGTCATTGCTCTCCTTCGACCTTCCGGCAATCAGGTCCTCCGCCCATCGGCGCAAGTCATGCTCTGCATTATACTTGTTGAGAATGTCCGGTGCATTCTTAAGGTTCCGGGTTGGCTCCCAGTTCCGCTCCCCGATGGGGTATCCCTTCCACTTGATTAAATACTGGTAGCCTCGCCCACGTTTCCTGTGGTTGAGGATCTCCTCCACCTCGTACTCCTTCTGTCCCTGCACGATCTGCGGTCCCGGCCGCTTCTCTTTCCGTCCCTCGGGCGGCTCCACGTAAGGCGTGAGAAGTGCTTCGTTGAAGACTGGATATGTCTGATCCGTCTCCGGCAATCTCAGCTTCCACGCCGAAGCCCCGGCCTTCTCCATGATCTCGTAAGGCCCCAGCCTGACATCGTCTATCTTCTTTGTCGGTCGATCTGTCTCTATGTTCTCTCCTTCCACCCAAACCATGTCGCCGACTTTAAATACAGGCGCCTCGCGCCTATGCGCATCATAATACTTCTTCATCTTTTTCTGGGTTTTCTCAAGAGCGACCGACGCTTCATCGCGGATCCTCTTCATTTTCTGTGCGAAGTCGTTCGCGGCCTCATTGCGCGACTCGACTGAGTTCTCTATCCCCTTCCAGGGGTGGTATCCCGTGTTCGTATAGAAAGGTGACATGCTCGTCGACGAGCTGGTCTTATCGTTATGAGTGAACTCGGCCAATGCAAGCCACTCCGCCCAATCCGACTGTCGGTGATTGACGAAGATCCTGAGATATTTTTCAATCTCCTGATTCATCCGTTCTGTTTGTCCGTCTGTCGCCGGATGGTATGCCGTGCTCGGGTTCATTTCTATGCCGAGAAGCCGGTTAAGCTCTCGCATGAACCCGGATAAATATCGGGTATCTCGGTCCGATATAATTTTACGGGGAATGCCGTGATATCTAATCACGCGATCCCGGGTGAGTCGGGCGACACCTTCGCTCGTCAGCTCCATGTTCGTTGCCTCGCAATGGAGCATCTTCGTGTATGTGTCGACCCAGACTTGGATAGCGTTAAAGCCATTGCTGACCGGCAGCGGCCCGATGAGGTCCATAGATATAATCTGCCAAGGCCCCTCAGCGATCTTGTGCGGGTTAAGCTTTCCCTGCTTGTACCGGCGCACTCGAGTCCTTTGGCAAGCCTCGCAGGCCTTTATATATTCGGCGACCTGGTTTCCCAGTCTCGGCCACCAATAATTACGTTCCACCATTTCCTGCGTGCGATTCTCTCCGGGATGGCCGAGCATGGGCAGGTCGTGATGGAGTCCGATAATCTTATCGCGCAACTCCTGATTCCGGGGTACATATATAAGTCCATTGTAATATATAATATTGTCCTTCTTTTCCCAGGCTGGTAGCTTTTTCTCGAGCGCCAGCTTAACGCTCTTATCGATCTTCTTCTCCTTTATAATCTCTTCCAAGATTCCTGTCTCTGGCCCTTCCAGCACTATGTCCTGCGCTCGGAAATACTCTGGCTTCAACAGAACGACGTTCTCATTGTCGTCTTTCCCTTGGTCGTGATCCGATCTCCGAGATAAGAGATCTGCCTTCTTGTTCAACGCTCCGGGCCGGTGGTGCAACGTGAAGTCAAACTCCGCCAGTTCCTGAATCCACCGGGCCTGTCTGCGATTAACCTTCTGAGGCTTCTTGAAATATTCGAGATTTTGATGATCAGTAAAGATCTCGAATGTTTGGCTTGCGCCCATCAACAACTCCCGCCACTCGTCCAGCGCGGTCATGATCGCGAGCATCTCTTTATCATAGATCTCGTAGTTCCGCTCAGTCTCATTGAGTCCATGAGACATGAAAGCAACAGGGCGCCATTCGCCCTCCTGCTCCTGTGCGAGCTCCGCTCCTATAGCTCCATCCGAGGCATCAGCTTCAACTCGGAACTTCCCGTGATCCGTGGGAAGCGCCAGTACGGCGTCTTCAGCGATGCGATCCTTGAGCCTTTGGAACGCCTTCCTCTGCTCCTCTCCCCAACTCCAGCCTTCCTTCCCGGTCAGCCTCGTCAGCGGCTTCACGATCTCCGAATATCCTCGGATGAAGCGGCGGTAGAAGTTCGTGAAACCTAAGAATGCTTGTGTCTGCTTAAGGTTCTTTGGTTCCGGCCACTCCGTCACGCCCTTGATCTTCACCGGGTCCATCCTCATCGAGTTGTAGGAAATGATGACTCCTAGATACTCGATCTCCGTTTTCTCAAAGTCACACTTCTCTGGTTTGAGAAAGAGCTTGTTGTCTTGCAGGATTTGAAGTACCCGCTTCGTCAATGCTCTGTGCTCCTCCAAGTTGTCGGTGAAGATAAGGATATCGTCCAGGTAGACTATGACCTTTCCCTCGTTGATGAGCTCTCGAAGGATGTCGTTCATCATTGTCTGGAACGTTGCCGGGGAATTCGTCAGGCCGAAAAACATCACGAGCGGCTCGAACAGCCCTCGGTTCGTCCTGAACGCCGCTTTCCACTCATCTCCCTCCCTGATCCGCACGTTGTTGTATCCCCATCTGATATCCAACTTCGTGAAGTATTTGGCGCCACGGAGCTTATTTACGAGCTCCGAGATTAACGGAAGTGGATAACGGTTCTTAATCGTCATTTCGTTGAGCTTCCGATAATCCTGGACTGGTCTCAGGCTGCCATCTTTTTTCTTCACGAAGAAGAACGCTGAAGCCATCGGCGATTTCGACGGGCGGATCCTCCCACTCTTCAAGTTCTCCTCCAGGAACTCGTTCAACTTCCCCTGCTCCGTGACTGAGAGCGGATAGATCTTGCAATCTACAGCCTTTGATCCTGGCTTAAGCTCGATTGCGTGATCCCACAGCCTTTTCTCGGGCATGGCGTCGAACGATTCCTTCGCGAACACCTTCACGAACTCGTGGTACTCCTCCGGGACCTTCCCTTCGGTCATGCGCTCCTTCCCACGATTCGCTTCCTCTGCCATCTGCTGCGCCTGTGATCCGTGCGCACGTAGATCAATCTGTTCCGCAAAGTCGACCAATAGGATCGACTCGCCGTCTTCCAACTTCTCTTCCTCCGCGGACAATCCAGTCCGGTACTCCGTGCCGTGCATGTTGCACTCGGGCGGGCAGCGGCTGAACACGATCTTTTGTGATCGCCAATCCACCTCGGGGTTGTGCTTGAACAGCCAGTCGTACCCAATGAACACGCGAGCCTTGCCTAGTCCTGTGACCAAGAACCGTTGGCGCTCAACGTGGGGGCCGACCGAAAGCATCAACTCAACGTAGTGAGTGATCTTTCCCCGAGAGTTCTCCGTTCCGTCTGCATTGCGGGCGACGATGTGCACATCAAGCTCGTGGAGCTCGAAGCCTTCTGCCTTGGCATAATCTCGATCGATGCACGTGGTAGTGCAACCGTTATCGAGAAGAGCCTTGACAGCGCGCGTCTTCCCGGTGTCCAACGCAGTCAGCGTAACGGGAACTAGCATCTCGTGATGTCGCCTCTGCTTCTGGATTTCCTTCATCTCCTTGGCAAGCCGATCCTCAGACTGTGCCAGCTTCTGCGCCGCCTGTGTCTTCTTCTGACTCAGCGTCACGCGTGTTTTCTTCTGTTTGGGCGCTTCCTCCCGATCCTGGGATTGAGCCCTCACGGTATTGCCGTCCTTTTTCGTCTCACTATTTTTCGCACTGGTTTGGGTTCCAGGGGCCTTTTTGAATGCACTCCATCTCTTATTTACTTCGTCCATCTTCCGATTGCGAATATTATGTTTCCGATTCTGATTCTCCAAGATACGTATTTTTTGTTTGTTTTCTACACTAGCTACTAGGAAATCGTTTATGCTCTTTCGTAGACTAGTATTTTCTGGGGTATAGATATCATGTGCCGGGTCTGTAACTACGTTGCTAATATTAATGTCCTTGAGATGTGCATATTTATTTGTGACAAGGGGCGCCGCTTTGGCCGCAAGCGGGGGCCCCTTTAAAAACCCTTCTCGCGAAGGACGGCTGCAAGAGCCTGCAGGTCGTCCTGCGAGTAGTCCTCGGTCTTGATCGACCGGATATTGAATTTAGACTTGGGAGGCTCCGGGCACTCCCGCTTCATGTGGCCCTCCTTGCCACAGTTGTAACATTTAAAAACGCGCGGCGTCTGCCGCGCGCGGTCCACATCCATCGGGGCGGTCTCCCCCGGCCCGATCTTCTTCGCGAGGTTGGGCGCCGGCCCGAACCCCGGTGATGACTTGGCAGCCGGCGCTTGTACACGCGCCGGGGTCCAGAACATCCGGCTCTGTTGAGCCGCTCGGAGTTTTCCCCGCTCCATGACCCGGCTGATCGCCGTCAGCCTCTTCTTGAGTCCCGCGTAATCCTCCGGGACCTCAATTCCACCCGCATACAGCTGGGTGCGCACCGCCTCCTCGACGAGGCCTTCTAGTGTTTCCACTAGGAAGGTGTTGTGGGGGGTGTCCTTGTCGTTCGGGGCGTACCCCGCTTCCTCGGCGTTCAACTCAAACGCCTGGATGAAATCGGCCAGGGGAGTCTTTCCCTGCCGGGTTGTCGTAAGGCGCATGTGCGCCGTCTGCTTGACGTTCTTGTCCTGGAACGTCGCTTCTAGATCCGAGATCAGATCATCGAAGTGGTAGAGGCTGTCAAGCCCCTCGCGCAGCATGCGCTTTCGCCAATTACGTGCCCAATTGGTAGCTGGACACGAGGCACCATCGGTTCGCCCCAATAACGATAGGGTGAACGCGATCTTCTTCTTTTCGGAGTCGAACTCCGAGTCGTACGCCCATAGGTAATTAAGAAGGGCGTCGAGGAAAGTCTCCCACTTGCTCTTGTCAGAGCCGTCGAAAGTGGGGGGGAGGCGGGCGAGGGTGATCCGAGAGGACCTAGTCTCTCTCGGGGCGGGGTCGAGGTCCATGGCGGGCATGTGAGAGGTGGTGCCCTGGTTCTGGTCTTCGTCGGCCATTGGTAATATGAACGACGGGCGAGGTGGTTGGGCGAGAGCGGCGTAAAGTCGGTCGAACGGGGTGAGGGTAGGAAGTTCGGCAGAGCGGTATAAGGAAGTCGACGGGGATGAGGTTCCCGACGAAGAGGAGGTGGATGGGGCGCGGAAGGTCACTGTGTTGGTACGAATCCGCACTCAGCGGTTGGTGAAATTGCAACGGTCTCTTGCGACAGAACTACCCCGGGTCTTCTACAACACCCCCGGCGATAGCGAGGCAGTCTTCCCCGAAGGTCCGGCTGGCACTCCTGCGACTGCTATGTGGCTTGGGACGGACTCAACGTTTCCCGTGGCCTAGCGTCTGTCTGTTCGAATGAACCGAAAACAATTGGCGCTGCACTTGTTTAGACTCGCTGTGGACGAGGTAGGGAATCGGCGGGTGGGGAGTAATGGAAATGGAACTTCAAATACGAGAGTCCAAGTAGCGGTACGAATCCAAGTAGTGGAAAAGGGTGGGGGGAAAAGGAAAGGAGGTCGGAGGGTAGGGGCGGTACGAAGGTATGAAGGGTAGTCTTTTATTATGTCACGCTCAAGGCTCAAATACTAGTCTGAGAGGTCGCACGTTGCGTTCTCAGATGTAGCAGGTAAGAGTGAGGCTCGAAGAATGATGGAATAAAAGACTAAGGAATACAGGCAACTAGCTACACTACTTATACTGTTCAACTGTGGCTATGTAACTAGTGCTAATAATATATACAATAGAGCGTCCATGTGCCACAAGCACCATAACCATGTGTTCTGAGTAATAAACATGCTAGAACCATGTGTTCTGAGTAAGAAACGTCCTGAAGCCATGTGTTCTGAGTAATGCCCATGCATACTCCACATGTCCGCAGCATGACACCTGTCAGCTGTCTCAAGCATAGCCTCGATGTTTAAATAGACCAGCGCTTATCCTGGCGCTTAGATAACGAGATAAGGCGTTGTCCGATTAGATAGCCTGCTTAATCGTGACAGACCACCACCGCGGTACCAAACCTCGCGAATTGCACCATTGTGATGTTGACCATGGGCTCACAGTGCGACTTTGTGCGTTGGGTTTGATATGATGTCAGTTTGATACATACTCACTCGAGCCTCGGCTGAATGCTAGGGTGGCCAAGGCCAATCTGTAGGGGATCCCTTCCTGTATCTCCTTGAGGCAGTGACAGGGTTCAATCAGTTGTCCTGTTCATTATTTGTCTAGATTCTAACTATGGTGCATAATCGATCACAATTCTCCTTGTTATTAATGTGACATGTCCCCCAGTGTCGTGTAGCCTGATTGAGGCTTTGCAAATTCAAGAATTATTCACATAGTGGACACACTGTAGTAGCCTGCGTAGGTGGTGCAAGGTCCGAAGGGGTTCGGAATTTCACTCAAATCGACCCAAATGTGTTTCATACACCCAAGACCTCATTCAAGTGATGTTAGACTGTCCCTCAACATTTCCCGATGGATACCCCTTGCCGATATAACTACCAATCTGTTCCAAGTGGACACAACGCAACACTCACGCCTAACTGATGTTGTGGCTCTTGGCCCTGGATGTTGATTGACATGGGCTGGCACACGCAACCTCCCCAGTCTGCCTATCTGCCAGAGACACTTCAACATTTGATCCTCGTACCTCGATTATTCCCATCCACATATCCGTTGACATCCTGTTTCAATACATTTGTAACTCACAATGCACATCAATCAATAACTAACACTCTGATCTAAGTGGACATAGCGTGACACCTACGGCTACTGGCGTTGTGCCTTTTGACCCAGGACGTCGATTGACGTGCACTTACACGTGCATTCTCTCCGCCCTGCCTAAGTATTTACATATGAAAATACCATCCGTTGAACAGCCGTAGCCCATGCCCCCAGAGTCCTGCTTCAATGCATTTCACCACAGGCACAGTAATAACACTCCTTCCTTCCGATGCATGCCATTCACAGCAACCTTCTACCCAGATCTTGAGCCTTGCCGTCCTCGCCCTTGCACCTTCGCAGTGCGCCGGGCAACTACAATTCGGCTGCGGTAACGATGCTATAGATGTTCCTGTCGGCTGTACCGCCTTTGTCAAGTCCTTTTGCAGCTCGATTGATGTCAGCCCGGTAGCCAATGACCCCCTTCGCAACTATGTGCATCGGCTCACGGTTTCCCAGATCCCGGCGGGCGGCAACGTTCAAGCCGTCGGCTGCTATGCAGTCGTTCCGGGTATCCAATGTACGTATTGGATCAACTGCCGTGGTGTCTTGAAATGTATCTGAGATGCTCACACCACGTCCACCCCTCAAACAGGTGGCTTGTATGTGGTGAACGTCGGGAGCACCGCGGCAGTGCCCAAATTCGCGAATTGCAGCTCTGCGCTGACAAGCATTGGCTCCGGGTGCAACTTTGTGTGTTGATGCCTGATATGTCGTCAGTTCGACACGCACTCACGGAGCTCCACGCCAGGGGGGCACAAGCCAATCTGTCGGTGGCTTCCAGTATTTCATTATTGCAGATTTTGTCGGGTTGAGCGAGCTCGGGCCGTGTCAATTTACGTTTTGAAGTTAGCTGTGCTAGTTGATTGCAAGTCACTGTGATGTTCATTGCAGCATAGTAGGCAACTTAAATTGAATTCTCTGTCAAGGAGGAACTCTGTTGCATACATTTCCTGTCGGGCTGCGTACCTTGATCGGCACATCCTCGGTCATTTCTCTAGTGATCAACATTGCCGCAGCTGAGGAAGATCAGTGAGACGATATTGTCACTCGTTCCTCAAGACAAAGCGAAGGACACCCTTGGAAAATCCGGAGAAGCGCGTAAGGAGATGAGGCATTGTCAAGAAATCATCTGGGGGCCTGCACTTCATACAAGTATAGAATACATATACTGAATCGAATGTATGCACTGGGTCGCGGGTAAGATTTTGGAGTACACCGTTTCTTGTTCCTGTTGGTGGATGGCGAGAAATCCCATCGTTGCAGCCAGGGCAGCGGCTGTAGCTTCCGGTCCCAGAAGTGGGGTGTTTTCAAGAAAACCCCGCACCCTTCCCCCGAACATGAGCATGAAAGAATTTCCGATCCAAACCGGGCCTCAAGAAGGTCGTTGAAACAGTAAGTGGTCCACTCCTTGGTCGTCAAGACCTAACCTCCCCTCCGAGTCCATGGCCGCGACGAGACACGAGAATATGTCCCCGGACCGACGACCCTCGCCCAGTGTCGCAGAACCAAGAGCCTCCCCAACCTCGTCAAATGCATCGATACCAGGACCGAGTTCCAACACGCAGGGAAGCTCTAGAGAACAGGACTCCCCGCGTGAGCCGTAGTTCGTAAAACGAATGCGCATGGGCCGGGTTCGAGCACCATATGCATCTCAGAGCACAGGCCACGTTCTCCGTCCGGCTCGTTCTCCCACGGCAGGGATAGAGGGGGAGTCGATCGAAATCCTAGACAACAATGGTGTCCCAGTGGCATGCAGCCGCAGTCTCGAACACAACTAGAGTGTATCTGGATTCTGATCTTTTGCCATCAGCCAATCATTTGGGGACTCCGACACAACGCGCGCCTCCTCCTCCTCCTCCCGCTGCGACCAGAGACGAGGTTGATATACATATAGACCTCCGGATGGCCTGCGCGCTACTGAAGACGGTGTCCGGTGGCGAGATAACACCGGCAAGCCATGAAAGAAAGAAGGAAAAGGAAAGGGGAAGCAAAACGATAATACACCGCAACGAAGAAACACCAAACACCACCGGGCCGCAGCGGTCTCTGGATCCGTCCTAAACAACCGCCTTCCCAGCAGCGAGGCGACAAATGGCAGGCGCCCGAATGCCGTGCGATAGACCGCACAAGCTCTGAACGATAACACCAGAAGATGACAAGAAAAATCCGAAAAATGAAATGAAACAAAACGAAAACGGAAGTGGAAGTAGAAAAAAACGGAAGACGCACCCTGCACAACCCCAACGGGGTCGCGCGTGCGACCTGCGCCAGCGCGGAGTCCTGATGCGAGGCCCCCTGTATGTACCAAAGAATATGTTAGTTCTCAGGAAAAGAGAAAGAAAGAGAATAGGTGGACCCGGAAACAAATGATGCACAAAAGCATCGCCAGCGTCGGCCTCACCGCCATCACCAGCAGCCTCAACGCGGTGTCGCCCACATGGACGGGCCAGCGTATGAAAGGCGCTCGCACAGGGCGAGGAGCGCGCCGCAGCCTTGAGTGCGACCTGGACGTCCTGCAGGATCTTGGGGCGCGACGTGGCGATCTCGACGCACGCTGCGAGCAGCTCCGCAGCGGCCTCCCTTACCACCGGCCTTGGGCGTCCCTCAGCGGCAGAAGGGCCGCTCCCAGGATGCGCTGCAAAGTGGACGGGCATGTTGAGCGATAGTTCTTTGAGGATGAGGATGGTGGCGTAGCACGCCATGCCGGCGCCCTCACCCTTGTCCGCATGGTGCATGCCGGTGTTGGCGACGAGGGCGATTGCGGCGAGGACTTGAGGCTCTTGCCAAAGCCGGGGCCGCTGATGTGGCCGAGGGTTTTGGACGCGGCGAGGATGAGGCGCCTGTCGGCGTTGGGGAGGAGGTGCTTCACGTAATTGTAGAACCGGAAGAGGTTGTGGTGCGCCGAGAGCACCGCGTTGGAGGCGGGGATTGTGTCGATTAGATAGTCTGTGATCATTAGAATAACTAAAATACATTAGACGGAGAGTGAAGGCTTAGCTATGGCCCCAGGTTGTCCACCCCGTTCTGCGAGTGCACGAGCTCGAATAGCCGTCTTCCTCTTCACCTTCACCCATCCTTAAGCCAACACCCATGCCCACCCAGGGAGAGCGCAGCGTAGTAACATGCCGTTGCATACTCAACAGCGTTGGCGAGACTGACCTAGAACGAGGTACTGTACCATTTCGACCGGATGTTCCGTGGGTGTGACCAGTGACCTTCAAAGTTCATCCGCCAGGTGTTCAGCCGGGGTTGCGACCTGTGACAGCGATTTTTATTGTTCAACCCAGATGAGTGATTTTCTACCCAGAGGTGGATCCCCGCCATTTCAACGGAAAGATGATTCATGACTTGTTTCATACCGCCCGTGTTAGTTGGTTTGCAGAACTGGGATGCATCGGGAGTACCGGAATGTAGGTAGCTGAGAAAATTTTGAGTTTTGAAGCCTAGGCGGAGGAAAAATGGTCCATTGTTCAGCCCTCTCAGTGACCCGGGACACGTAAAGTTATTGTTCAGTTCAGCCCAGCTGTGACCTAGTGACTGAACATCCAGTCGAAATGGTACAGTATGTGCAGTGAACGAGCAAGGGAACCTGCAGTACTGGCGCTACCTCGGGAGTCGGGGTTCAACTTGTTGAAGACGGGTGTGAGAGTATCTTCGGAGGACATCCTGGTGTAATTCCTGTCTCCACATTCCTTCACAGTAATACGAGAAATGGGATGAACGAAGAGAGGGAAGTGTGGTGGAGGAGGAGAGCCGTGTGTGACTGTGACCGCGACGTGGCCGTGACGATTAGATTAGATTGCATGCGGATGCTGTTCTTCCTAGTGTTCAACTCCTCAGGCTCCATTTTTGTCCTCTGTTTTCCCCCGACAACAACTGAATGAACTCACCCAGATATTCTCAGTAAATTTATGTAGACAGCATCCCACAACTGGCCAAAATGCTGTCATACTTACACCGGGTCGAGGGGAGTCAGAAGGAGGGAAACAGGATTCGACACGTCGTGTGCCACCCCACCCTGCTAACACGGTGTGGGGGGTCGGGTCATGACCTGCAAGCGGATCAAATATTTTTTCGCTTGCTTTTTTCTTGCCGCCTTTCTCCTGCCTTTGATTCAATTCTCAGGCGGGAATCAGCAATGTCTCCCAACATACTCATGTCTTGAAACGGCTCCACATCGCCACGGGTTCTCCCAGAATTCAACCACAGATACAAACCTAGAATACAAAGAGCAAGACCCGACAGCCCGCATGTGCCACACTCTGCTCGTGATGTTGTGGAATGTCCCCGTTCGACTCGGGGTGGGGTTGTTAGATGTGAGACCGATCGCTTGTTTCCATCAACTTTTCTTCGGCTTTCTTTTTCTTTATGGAACCCCTGAAGCATCATGCTCATGAAACTATGCCTTTCCACATTGTGAAGTCCATTTTGCGTTTCCTCATTGCTCGAGTTGATTGCCGTACGTGGGCAGCACATGTTCCCAACATAATGACACGTCAGCGAACTTGTATCTAGCTACGGTCACAAGTATGGGAATGAGACCCGATAGCACATGGTGTGCTTGTATCATCAAGGAATTATTGGGTGGAAGCTCCCCGTTTGATTCGGGGCCGGGTGAGACAGACGTTTGAACATTTTTTTTTTTTCTTTACGGCTCCGATTTCCAGGATGGAATCTGGAAGAATGTCGGGACTAGCGATCGAACTTATTCCTGTGCACCACAGCGACTCTTCCAGAATTCAGCCACAAACCCGACAGCACGGAACGTGCATCCACACTTCGTGTATTTTCTGCCAGGAAGTCATTGAGTGGAAGGTCTCCGTTCGACTCGGGATCGGGCCATAGTACGCAAAGCAATTTCTTTCTTGTTTACATGTTTTGCATTCTTTTCCTTGCGGCCTTTCTCCTGGCTCTGATTTGATTCTCAGGAAGAAATCTACAACAATCCCTGTACTATAACGTCACTATTTCCACACATTCAACATACTCTTGGCTTTTTGGAAATTTCATAGAATTCAACCACACACCCATGGTCAGAATGCAGAGACCAGACCCAATAGGATGCAGTGTGCATTCAGACCTTGTAACGCCTCAAGAGAATTTACGGGTTGGAAGGTCCCCGTTCGACTCGGGGTCGTATGTCATTACGTTGAATGCGCAAACTTCTTTTCCCGTTTCTCGACTGCAGCTCTTCTCCGGATGTTTCTTAGATAGATACAATCTCCCGCTTATGCAAAGCAATTTGTTATGTAGGAAATCATCCTACCCCGCATAGATCTGAGTGCGAAGTCGGTAAAATAAAATCTGATACCCTCTAAGAATTCAACCACAAAGTGAGGCTAAAAAATAAAGACACGGTGTTCGACTCAGAATCGGGCCTCACAAGGTTGTTCCTTCTCGTTCGCTCTTCTTTGCAGGCCCAGA
Organism: Mycena maculata; assembly: GCA_029448575.1. NCBI lineage: Eukaryota > Fungi > Basidiomycota > Agaricomycetes > Agaricales > Mycenaceae > Mycena > Mycena maculata. The sequence continues at coordinate 14,078 of JARJLG010000403.1, forward strand.
ATCTGCAAGAATGTGATCCTAGTATCGAGTTCGTCTTCTACATGATCATGAACAAGCGCTCGTCCGGAATTCAACCACAAATCCACTGGGGGAACATGACACGACAGCACGTCACATGCATCAACACGTTGTACACAGTCCCTGCACTTATTGAGTGGGAGGTCCCCAGATATTGAGCTTGAAACTACTTATGCTTGTCCACGTTGGTCTGCTTTGTTTCTTTGTTCATCAGTTTCTCTCTCTTTATAAAATTGCGTGTGTCCGAGGCCTTATAAACTCCGCCAGGAGATCACCGAGTATTGGTGTGCGAGGATGTGGACCCCATATACTGCCACGACAACCCACGGTAAACCGAGATGCAGTCGCCCTTTGTCTTTCACCACATCCCAGTCGTGGCAAGTCTCTCAATAATCTTGCTGGTACCCTCCACACTCGGTTTGAGCAGGGGAGGGATGTACAAGACATTAACGAGGCCATTGAACTACATTGGGAAGCACTTGCACTTTGTCCTTCACCACATCCTGATTGTGTCAGCTCTCTCAACAATCTTGCCAATGCTGTCCAAACTCGCTTTGAACACTGGGGGGATACACAGGACATTGACGATGCCATCCAACTAAACCAAGATGCACTCGCCCTTTGTCCTTCACCACATCCCAATCGGAGCACCGGAGCAATGTTTATTAGCCTGCCTTTGATGGAAAGGGGCCTTCAGCGGCCCAAGAATGCCAAGGATACTGGCAAAATAGTGGCGAAAGAGTACCCCTCAAAAGATTCAGACATCAACCATGGGGCCATGCAAAGACAGAGACCTGAGAACCAGTTTACACCTGAGCCAGAACAACATTTTGAGTAGGCAAAGCTCGATGAGGGGTGTACCCACACTACTTAATATTATGATTAAATACAGCACCAGCATCATAATATAATCTTACTCTAATGTGATCTAATGGTCTATAATTTTAGCACCTGACATTATCCTGAGGCTGTATTTAATGGTAATTCTAACATTAAATCCGAGTATACTCGAATGTACTCATATTTTTAGCCAGCCTTACCGTGCAGCAATCAACCTTCTTCCTCAGTTGGCAGCACTGCATTTAGATTTAAGATTCCGTCAGCAGCTCTTGGCCACCCTAAAGGGTACTCACCTTGCTTCCGGTGCTGCAGTCTGTGCTGTTGGCCTTGCTCAATATTCGACTGCTGTTGAATTTCTCGAGGCCAGTCGTTCGGTTTTCTGGTCCCAAGCATTGCATCTCCGTACCCCATTCAATGTCCTGGCCACCAGCCATCCCCAGTTGGCCTCCCGACTCTCTGCACTGGCAAGTGAGCTGGAGCAGGCCTCTTTCCGGAATACTTGTTGCAGTCTCTCAACTGATAGACAGCATGAGGCCATTACAATCGAATTGGAAGGAGACCGCTGCCAGCACCTCCATGCAGATTGGCAGCAGTCCATCCATCTGTTCAAATGTTGCCTGGGTTTGAAGATTTCATGCAGCCCAAAGGCATTATGGCACTGAAGCAGGCCGCAGTGCATGGTCCCATTGTGATTCTCAATGTAGGGGAATCATCAGGTCATGCACTGCTTGTTACATATTCAGGTGAAGTCCAATGTGTCCCACTGCTAGAGATTTCGCTGCCTAGGGCAGATTTGCTGGTGAAGATTCTCCGAGCACTGCTGTCTGGATCACCATTTGATTTAGTTGAATTTATCATGAAGAATTCACGAGGTGACAATCCTACTTTTCTGGATGCTCGGCTCCTTGCTGGGCCGGAGGTTCTTCATTGTGCCCACCCCAACGAGGTGTTTCGGGACCTTCTGGCCGCATTTTCCGATCCAATGGCAAAAATCCCTCATTGGCTTAAAACATGTACTTTACAATGTGCTTTTGTGTACCGTGTTATATCCATGCAACATCCCCAGTCTTCTCGTCGACCTTCCGGTAGCTCCGGTAGGTTCCGAGGCTCCGGTATATTACCGGAGCCTCCGAACCATCCGGTACCATCGGGTTTTTACGCAATGAAGGATTACTGAGCGTTTCCCGTTTATCCGTCTTCCTTCCTTTTCACTTATTGTCATACGACTTCTCATCAGCCCATCTGACTTGACTTATTGTTAAGAACCACTCTCCTTCCTTTTATGGAATACAATTAGATACTTAGTATAAATACGTCTTTAATATGTCCTGTACGTCAGATTGATAATTGACGTTGCTTGGCTCACTTCCCTTGCACTGAGTCGTCTCCGTTCTCTCCGGTTCCCTCCGGTACTCCGACTTGTCTTCCTCTATCGGGTACCTGCCGGTTAGGGTAGTCACTCACCCTTGACCCCCTGTGGTGTTGTGATCCTCCTCCGTATACGTTCCGGACCCTCCGGCTCTCCGACGCTCCGACATACCGGAGCCTCCGGTCGCTCGGTCATTTACTCTTCGGGTCCACCCCGGCTCGGTATATAACAGTATTATCAATCTCACTACTCTGACTGGCAATGTCTCGTCTTCCTAATCCAAATCTACCCAACACGGAACAAATCGAACGTTCCAACACTGGTCGGACTGATCGGGAACCTCGTCGAGAATCCCGTATGTTCAGCCAGATCGTTCCGATGAGTACTCCGGTCCAAGTTCTCGGTCCGTCGATGTACCCGTCTATTCTGGTATCACCCACCCTTCGATACACTCCGCATTTCACTCGGAGTTCACCCGCGCCACCTATGCCATCTCCGACAACAATTCCGGGGTTAGTTCTCAATCCCCGGACCCCCGAGAATCCGGTGAGATATCCGGCCTCACCCCATCCACGCCGCGCTGCAGCAATCTCTCGTAGCGTATCTCCCATCGCTGGGCCTCGTATCGTTGAGGTTCCGGAAGATCCCCAGGAGGCTTCCGAAGACTCCGTACATTCCGGAGGTCATGCAGCAAGCCTCCACTTGTCGGAGGAGCTTCCCGAGCGTGATCCTGCTCCTTCCATTCATGACGGGGGCAGTAATAACGGCGATGGAGGCGATGGTGGCAGTGATGGTGGTGGTGGTGGAGGTGGTGGTGCTGGTCCACCGCCCGGCCCTCCCGGAGGTCCACCCGGAGGTGGCCCCGGAGGTCCCGGCGGTCCCGGTGGTCCTGGTGTTCCAGGTGGTCCACCCGGAGGCCCCCCTGGCGGTCCACCTGGCGGTGGCCCCGGAGGTCCCGGTATACCTCGGGCCCCTCGTCGTGTTACGACGCCTGAGGCCAATGAGGCCTTAATCATGGACACCATCCGGACCTTCCGGGATGCCATCAATGTGTTCTCCGCTCGTCCCGCGGACCTTCCTCCTCGTTCCAACCGATCCAATCTCCGTAAGCCGGACACCTTCGATGGATCGGACCCGGCTAAACTCTCGTCCTTCCTCACCCAGTGCTATTTGCACTTTGCGGAGCGCCCGCAAGACTTTCCGGACGACGATGATCGTATTCTCTACATCATTTCGTACCTCCGGGGCAGCGCTCAGCAATGGTTTTCCCCCAATCTTTACGATCCGACCATCATTCCGGTCTGGGACGGCAACTTTGCCGTCTTCATTCAGGAGCTTACGTTAAATTTCGGGCCGCATGATCCGGTTGGAGATGCCGAGGACAAGATTCGCGCATGCCGGATGAAATCCGGCGACCGGATCACCACTTACATCATCGAGTTCGACTTCCTTTCGGTTTTGACCCGGTGGAGCGATAATGCCCTCCGGTATCAGTTTTACGAAGGACTTCCCCGTCGGATCAAGGACGACATGGTTCATCATAACTATGCCAACACCCTCGACGGAGTGAAGTTGGTCGCTCGCATCATCGATGGCCGGTACTGGAAACGCGAGGCGGAGAAGCTCCGGGAGCGTGAACGCGACAAACCCTCCGGTTCCGGTGGCGGTAACGCTACCGGAGGTCAATCCGGCAACCCAAAACCCAGTAATCGGAATTCCGGCAAGGGTTCCAAATCTTCCAACGCTCCCGCACCCTCCTCTACCGCTGCGACTGCCGGAAACTCCAGTAACAACGCCGGACGCTCCGGTAACCAGGGTAAAGGCAAGGCCAAGTCGTCCGACGCCACTCCTGCCGCTCGCGCCTACGCCGACAAGCTCGATGCCAGCGGAAAGATCAAGCAGGACGAACGCGAGCGTCGCCGGAAGAATAACCTCTGCATGTACTGCGGAGGTAAGGGTCACACAGCCGACAACTGCAACAAGCGTCCTGGGCAGGCTAGCGCCAAAGCCGCCCAGGCCTCGACCTCCGGTACGACCACCCAGGCTCCGGCGGCTCCGGCTACGCCGGCCGCCGTGGCTGCTGAGTCAAAAAATTGATCAGCAACTCGGAATCCTCCGCACCTGGTCCGAGTTGCGTTGACTCACGGGTGCTCACCGAGGTTCGTCTCAACGCTTCCGCTCTCTTCCCTAATGCCCTTTACGTCTCTCTCGATATTTCTTCCCTCCGGTCGGACATCTCCGAGCCGGAGCTATGCTCTTCCATGTCCCCATCTCTTCTCTCTCGAGTAGTCGCGGGATTCAACTCCCGTGTGCGTGCGCTTGTGGACTCCGGATCATCTCATTGTTTTGTATCATTGAAAATCTGCGAATCTAATGCGTTTTCCACGTATACGGTGGACCCGGTGCGGGTCCGGTATCTCGATGGCTCATCTTCCATCATCAACCGGATGCTCCGGTTGTTGCTCCGGTTCCCTTCTGGCGAAGTTCAATACATGGACTTCTTCGTCACACGTCTCGATTCTCCTTGCGATCTGGTCCTGGGATACAATTGGCTCAGCCGCATTAATCCGTTGATTAACTGGTCCGAAGCCTCTATCACATTCCGGCCCGATCGTGTAAGGGAATCCCTGTCGACAACCCCGGAAATAATTCCGGGATCTGCTACGGTAGTTCCGATTACGGACGAGGCACCTCCGGTACAAGTCGTTCCGGCTCCGGCGCCTACACCGACTCCGACGATTCCGCCATCTCCCGCTCCTTCCATGGAGACTCTTGCTCCTTCCATGGAGATTCCGGAGGCCTCCGGGCCTCGTCCTCTCTCTACCCCTCTGCTTGTGTCTCTCGTGTCTGCTGCGGCTTACCGCTCCATCATTCGAGACAAGGATTGTTGTCAATATACAATGCGCACCACTCCCTCGGAAGAAGCCCGTGCCCGGTTTGCTTCCGCATCTGCTCCGGACACTTCCGGTATACCTTCCGAGTACCACGAGTTCGCTGACGTCTTCTCGGAGCAGGAAGCTTACAATCTTCCTCCTCATCGAGAATTCGACCTCAAAATCGAGCTCCTGGACGGCGAGGAGCCTCCGGTCGGTCATGTCTACTCCCTTTCGCCTACCGAGCTCGCTGCCCTTCGGGACTTCATCGACAAGAATTTGAAGTCGGGATTTATTTACCCGACTCGTTCAAGTCATGGTGCTCCTATTCTCTTCGCTAAGAAGAAGGACGGTAGCCTCCGGTTGTGCGTCGACTACCGAGGACTTAATCGGATTACGAAGAAGGACCGCTATCCGCTTCCTCTCATCGCCGATCTCCTCGATGCTCCCGGGAAGGCTCGCATCTATACAAAACTTGATCTCCGGCACGCATACCATCTCCTCCGGATCGCTCCGGGTGACGAACCTAAGACGGCGTTTCGTTCTCGCTATGGGTCCTTCGAATTCCGGGTTGTTCCGGAAGGCCTTACCAACGCTCCGGCCGCTTTTCAGCGGTTCCTGAACAGTTTGTTCGCAGATCTGTTGGACGTGTACGTCATCATCTATTTGGACGACATATTGATCTATTCCGATGATCCGACCCAACATACCGAACACGTTCGGGAAGTGCTCCGGCGCCTCCGGAAGGCCGGACTCTTCTGCAAACTCTCAAAATGCGAGTTTAGCGTCACCACCTGCAAATATCTCGGTTACATCCTGTCGCCGGAAGGCTTCCGGATGTCTCCGGACAAAGTTTCCGCCATCGTTGATTGGCCGGAACCCCGGAAAGTGAAGGACGTTCAGTCCTTCCTTGGGTTTTGTAATTTTTATCGGCGTTTCATATGGAACTACTCGGCGATCACGATCCCTCTTACTCGCCTCACTCGTTCCAACGTCCGATGGGATTGGACCCCGGTTTGCCAACTCGCATTTGACACCCTCAAGCACGCGTTTACGGAGGCTCCGGTACTTTCACACTGGATTCCGTTCCGGCAACTCACTGTTGAAACCGACGCCTCCGATTACGCAATCGCCTCGATTCTCTCCATCCTCGGAGATGATGGCGAAATTCATCCCATTGCGTTCCGGTCTCGGACACTCGGTCCGGCCGAACTCAACTACGACACTCATGACAAGGAACTCTTGGCCATCTTCGACGCCTTTAAACACTGGAGGCATTACCTCGAAGGACCGGAGCTTCCGGTCGACGTCGTAACCGACCACAAGAACCTGGAATACTTCGCGACGACCAAAATCCTCACTCGTCGCCAAGTCCGGTGGTCGGAATACCTGTGCCACTTCAATATGGTTATCCGGTTCCGTCCGGGTAAGCTCGGAGCTAAACCAGACGCTTTGACTAGACGATGGGACGTCTACCCTAAAGAGGGGGATAGGGCTTACAGCCAATTGAATCCTCAAAATTTTCGCCCCATTTTTACTCAAGATCAACTCACTGCGTCGCTCCGGGCCACATTCCTCGAGGAAATCACCCTCCGTTCCTCCATCGTTATGGATGTTGAGAAGCTCTATTCCGACATTCGTGCCCACTACAACGATGACCCAGCCGCCGTTGCGGGCATTGCTTCCGCAGCCTCCGGCACCACTCCGCGCTGGAAACTCGACCCTTCCGGTATGCTCCGGCTCTATGATCGCATTTACGTTCCGGTGGTTTCCGGAGATGCTCCGGACCAGCTCCGCGTACGTGTTCTGCAGAATTTGCATGATCACGAGTTGGCTGGCCACTTTGGACAAAATCGCACATTAGCACTCGTACGCCGTGAGTACACTTGGCCGGAGGTTCGGACTTTCGTCCGGGACTACTGTCGGTCGTGTGTTCTATGCAAGCGCAACAAAAAGCCTCGGCATCGGCCTTACGGACTCTTGAAACCCCTTCCGGTTCCGCTCCGGCCTTGGCATTCCATTTCCATGGACTTCATCGAGCAACTCCCTCTCTCCGGCGAGTTTGACTGCATTTTGGTGATTGTTGATCGGTCATCCAAACAGGTCATTCTCATTCCTTGCGATACCCATATCAATTCGCCAGAGCTCGCTCGCCTCTTCCTCATTCACGTCTTTTCCAAACACGGTGTTCCGGCACATGTTACGTGCGACCGGGGCTCCGAATTCATCGCTTCCTTCTTCCGGTCGCTGGGCGAACTTCTCAATATGGAGATCCATTATACTTCCGGTTATCATCCGGAGGCTGACGGTCAAACGGAACGTATGAATCAGACTGTTGAGCAATATATCCGCATCTACTGCTCGTATCAACAGGACGATTGGGACCGACTCCTTCCGCTTGCGGAATTCGCTCTCAACAACGCTCCGAATGCTTCGACCGGCATCTCCCCTTTCTTCGCCAATAAGGGTTACAATCCGGCAATCACGGTCCATCCGGAGCGTGACGTTGCGAACATGTACGCCAAGGATTTTGTCGTTGATCTTCAGGAACTGCATCAGTTCCTCCGAGAGCAAATCACTTTTGCCCAGGAGCGGTACAAGGAAACCGGAGACTGGAAACGTGCTCCGCAACCTCCGCTTTCGATCGGCGATCAGGTTTTCATCCTCGCGAAGCATCTTCACACCAGCCGGCCAACTCCGAAATTCTCGGAGACGTACCTTGGCCCTTATGAAGTTATTGGCAAACCAAGTGCCGCTTCTTATACCATTCGGCTTCCGAAATCGTTGTCACAGGTCCATCCAGTTTTCCATATTTCCCAACTCGAACCGCACGTTCCGAACCCATTCCCGGGACGCGAGGAGCCGCCTCCGGCAGCCGTAGAAATCATCGACGGCGAGTCACACTTCGAAATCAAGCAAATCGTTGACTCGAAGATCGACCGGAGGTTCCGAACTAAGCTCCGGTACTACGTCGAATGGCTCGGATACGAGAATACCGACGATCAGTATGCTTGGGTTGGGGCGGACGACTTGGACGCGGCCGAACATATCGACAACTTTCACCGGCGCTTTCCGAATAAGCCCGGACCCGAATATTAACTCATCACACAAAATTAAAATCAAGAAAAACAAAATTTCGTCCAAAATCATAATACAACACTCATTATTCTATCTACAAAGTCTTTTTGTCCTTAGGCCTCCAGGGCCTTCACTCCGCGCTTCCGGACGCTTCCGGCTTTTCCGGAGCCTCCGGCTCCCCCATCTCCTCGTCCGAATCGTCCATCACGAATACTCCATCCTCCTCGTGGAAACCGGCTGGGGCTCCCGGCTGCAGAACGAGGGTCTGGAACTCCCGCACCTCCGATTCCCTCTTCACCTGCACCGGAGGCTCCGGTGCTGGCAGAGGAGAAGGAGGCGGAGGCGGGACAGGTTCCGGGTCGGGTTTGAAGGTGAGGACCGTAACGGTCCTCGCCTCTGCGACCTGACTCGCGACCCTGGACGTCGCGGCGACTTGTTGTTCTTCGGGCCCTTCCGGCCCCTCCAGCGCCCCAGGCGCGTCCACTTCCATCCTCTCATCCGCCCCGCCGTCCGTGGACCGGAAATCCTCCGGCCAGGATTCGGAACGGGCTCGGGGCGCAACCGGAGCCTCCGGTTCCGCCTCCGAGTCCTCCGACTCGACGGGTTCCATCTCCTTCTCCGCCACCTCGGGGCTTCCGCGCTTCATCAGCCTCCGGCGCTTCGCCGGGGGCGCATCCTCGTCCCTCTCCGGCTCCTCGGCGGCCAGGTCGAGCTCCGCCTGCTCCACGAGGGAGAAATCCCACTGGGAGGCCTCCATGTCGGCGGCCATCCAGCGGAGCATCCGCTCTACACCAGGCGGCACCTCTCGACCAGTCTCCGGCGCCGCGAGTGTCTTGAGGATAAGCTGGCACGCCCGGTATGCCAGCTTATATCGCAACATAGTGCGCCCCACCTGCTCCCCGAGGTATCCGACGTGAGCATCGAGCTCCCGGACCTGTTCTCGCAGACTCTCTCTGCCCTCAGCCTTCCGGGCCCTCCGTTCCCGCTCCTTCCACGTGCGATCGCGCACCTCGCGGTCGCTCCGGTCCCCCCGCTCCGTTCGGGGGTTCCGGCGCGTCCGCGAGGGCCCCGCAACCGGTGCGGACCCTTGGCGACGGGCCTCCTGTGCCGGGCGTCGCTTGTTGACGCGAGGCGGTCCGAGGGGCCGCGCGCGACTGCACTGGATGTGCTTCGCACGGCACCGGCGGCAGGCGGTGCGTCCCGCCTCGACGACGCACACCTCCCCACTCCTCCGGCAAGAGTCGCAAGCTACGAAAATCAAAACCGTTAGTACCGGAACCTCCGGTTTTCACTGCGACGCACCGTTCTCCCCCTCCTGCTCGACGTCCCTGTCGTCCTCGTCGTTCAGCTCGTCCATCTCTCCTCCTCCCTCCGCACGCTCCGGTGACACCGACCTCAAAGTCTCGATGACCGGCACTTCATCAAATTCCGGAGCCTCCGCGTCGAGCGCCTCCAGGTCGTGAATGAGCTGGAGGGCTCGAGCGGCCTCCTCGGACGCCACCTCCGCGCGTTGTGCCGCCTCCTCCGCCTGCTCCTGGTATGCTGAGATCATTCGGACCCGGCGCTGCTCCCTCTCCTCGTAGAACCGCTGGGCGGCCTCTTCGCGCAGCTCCGTCGTGGTCGCTCGCGCCTTCCCCTTCCCGGATTTTTTGCCGTTGCCGGCGTCGCTGCGGTCGCTGTGGCTAGACCCCTCGCGCCCACCGTTGCTATTTCCGTTGGACGACATCGTTTTCTGGTGTTTTTGTCCGGAGGTGGTGGTGGTGCGAAAGAAAGAAAGGTCTGAGTCAAAACCAACAGCACGTGACTTTTTGATCTTGTTTATTTTCCCACGCTTCTTCATTGTTCGACAAACTTCATTCCTTTTGGGTTCCTCATGGGAGAGGAACCTAAGAGGGGGATACTGTTATATCCATGCAACATCCCCAGTCTTCTCGTCGACCTTCCGGTAGCTCCGGTAGGTTCCGAGGCTCCGGTATATTACCGGAGCCTCCGAACCATCCGGTACCATCGGGTTTTTACGCAATGAAGGATTACTGAGCGTTTCCCGTTTATCCGTCTTCCTTCCTTTTCACTTATTGTCATACGACTTCTCATCAGCCCATCTGACTTGACTTATTGTTAAGAACCACTCTCCTTCCTTTTATGGAATACAATTAGATACTTAGTATAAATACGTCTTTAATATGTCCTGTACGTCAGATTGATAATTGACGTTGCTTGGCTCACTTCCCTTGCACTGAGTCGTCTCCGTTCTCTCCGGTTCCCTCCGGTACTCCGACTTGTCTTCCTCTATCGGGTACCTGCCGGTTAGGGTAGTCACTCACCCTTGACCCCCTGTGGTGTTGTGATCCTCCTCCGTATACGTTCCGGACCCTCCGGCTCTCCGACGCTCCGACATACCGGAGCCTCCGGTCGCTCGGTCATTTACTCTTCGGGTCCACCCCGGCTCGGTATATAACATACCGTCGATACCCCAAAAATCACATATGGTTGATTTGGCACCTGATTGATGTTCTTTTCAGACACCTTTCTTACATGGTGAATAAGATAGAAATCAATCAAGTCGAAAAGGCCTATGAATTCT
>JARJLG010000404.1:0-24767 GCA_029448575.1 Mycena maculata
TGTTCAGATAGTCAGCGTTTCAACGGCATTTAAAGGTTCCAATGCATGTACTAGACGAATACTCTTGCCATCCTTCTTGATCACACCAAAGAATTTACTTCTGTAAGATGCGTTGCAGGGTTCGTATACTCCAGCGTCAATTTTATTCTTGATCACCTTACAGAATTCCTCTAACTGTCCTCTTGGAATTGGGATACTCCTTTCTACCCAGGTATTATGTTCAACAAGAGGGAACTCAACCGGTGGAAAGAAATCAGGACGGAAACTCCCTCTTTCCTCATTATTCCAAGCGAGTGCCTGGTCCTGATCCATCATGAACTGGTGCATCAATTTCCGTTCCTCTGGCCACAAGAAATCACCCGTGTGAAGCTTGTCTATGATTTCCTTACGCTCCTTAGTGTACCGTTCAGTTGGACAATATTCTGAAGGACGCGGTTTCAATCCAGGCATATCTTTCAAAGGATCCCCAATAATTTCCCTCTTAATCCTATACTTGTCGGGTAACTCTGTGTAGACAGGTCTGACTTTCAATCCTACTGGCTTGTACTTTTTGCCAGCGAACACAGACACCGTTTCTTCCGGTACTACGACTTTCGAGAAAGTCACTTCTGTGTTCCCCTGGCTTGGTGGAGCGGGGTGTATGAAATCAGCCGACTGACAGCATGCACAACGAATTTCCTGACTCAAGACGTGGGTGGTTCTAACCGTATTCCCACTCCTAGAACCATGATAGACCTTTTCAGGGTCTACCTTAGGTCCGCCTGGCCCATCCGCTTGACTCCAAGTGAAAACATTAAACTTGGGTGCATTTTTTCCCTCGAGAAGTGTCAGGACCTTTATGAAATTCGTTAAACAAGGCTGTAGCCACCTTGTCTTTACGGATTTCTTTGGTGGTCATGGATGCGCTAACATACGCCTCCAGAACTTCCGTCTCAGAAAACTTTTCCTTCTTTGGTTTGAAATACCCCTGTATTTCCAACTCCTTCTTGCCATTGAACCCGAATTTTAAGGCCAGTTCTCCTCGTTCATGCTCCTGCATTAATTCCTCGAAGATTGGCGAAAACCCGCTTCAACAGTAGTTGAATCAGCAGTCATTGCCGGTGGGTCATCCTCATCAGGAACCGATTCAACAGTCGCCTTTCTAGGAGGTCTGTTGTCCTCATGTTTTCCTCTCGGATGAGTGGGCATGGTACAACGTTTCCCTGTGTTAGGATCCTTCAAGGTGATAGTTTGGCTTCCATCTGAACCATTTTGTACGGTGCTTTCGGTTAAGATATCAAAAGGTCTCCCTAATAATATCTTATAAGCTGGACCATTAATAATGTGCGCCTGCAAGTAAACCGTAATTGGTCCAAACTTGAAGGGTACATTTCTGGCCAACCCAACGGACTTCTCGAGAGAGTTGTTCGCACTCTGCATAAATATCTGGATATCCGGATCCCAAGACAATTTCGACACCTTTGCTTGTGCTAAGGACATTGAAACTATCTGAGATCCAGAATCTGTTACCGACTCGACTTCTCCTCAGTTATTCACCATTGGATATACGACTCGTAGAGATGCAGAATCCTTTGCAACATATACCTGCTTAGGAATTTCATCTGGTCCCAAGCTTTCCAAATACTGCATATAAGGATCAGATATCATTATTGAACCCAGTGGGACCTCACGGTCATTTACGTCGGACACCATATAACTGCTCGCTTGAGGCAACTTATCCATGTTGAGTGCATCATATTCCAACTTCAGCTCCCCTTCATCATCTTCCAGAGGTAATATTTCTTCCTGAAATGCCAGTACAGCCTCTGATGCTGCTTTCGAGAAGATCGGTTGCCTAGTCTTAGTGAGTTTAGCCTTCAGGCTCTCACGTACATCCGGTGCTACTCCCACTAACTCACCCAGCGTCATCTCTATAGAAGATTTGAGAGCTTGGTTTGCCAGCTTCTTGCCTAGCCCATCCTTCTGAACCGGCGCGCGTACACGGTATGTTTTCTCATCCCCAGGATGCAAAGGTCTAGCCGCTGGTTGAGCATGATCTGTAGATGGAGCAGGCCGAACTCTCGCGAAAGGAAGTTCTGCTACTGCGTCCCCGTTTTCATTAATCTCATCCGTTTCTACTTCTGCTATCCTTATTTTCCTCTGCTTCGTTATCACTGGTAAGTGATCCTCTTCATCACTGCTTTCCCCTTGAACAGTCCCTGCTGTTGCTCTAGTTCTCCAATCCTGACTCGTGTCTGCGGAATTTATTTCGTCTCGGCTCTCAAGGGATTGTTTCTGCTTGGATTTCACTTCAGGCTACCTATATAAGTACCCCCTAGGGTCATTGAGTTAACTATCCCTAAGGGGTCCAGGTTTGGGTGGATGTCCCACCTTGGTGGGATGTCCCACTTTTCTATGTGTTCCCACCGTGGGATGTCCCACCTCCACTGTTGGGACATCCCACCCCACCGAAGGTGGGCCCGAAAAATTTTGTGGGATTTCCCCCAGGAGGTGGGATTGCCCACCTAGGTCACGTCACCCTGGGTAGGACCCCATGCACCCCCTGCTACCAAAATCGCTTTTTTGTGCCCGTACGGGCTCCGTTTGGGCTGTTCTTTGGTGTTCCATGAAGCCCTGGCCCAGGGTGTCTTAGCACCATATATGCTGTGCATCAGCGTGGCAAAGAAAAAATTGCCTTTTTCCCCAAAAAAAGTCGGTTCACTGGCTCTACCCTGCTGCTTTAGATAATGGTGTATACCAATTCCTTGATCATTCAATCCAACCTATTGGTGCCCTAGCTATCATAATACACAGCACAAACCTGTTCAATCCTGGGGCTGCAGGACCATAGCATGGCATGGCTCAGACTGAGACCATTATAACTGCCTCAGCCATGTAGGTAGGTACATCATACACCTGTTTCTCAATATGTATGAGATGAGAGGAACACTCTCCCTATTGTCTGGCTTTCCTTTCTTCTACCATGATTCAGCAAAGGTGGTACATATGTGGGTACTGCTACATCCATGTATCCTTGGGCTAGCAACTGGCTCTGTCCAGGAATTGCTGAGAGGGTTTTCACACTATGAAGGTGTACTGAGCGTTTCCCTTCTCATCACACTTGACTCATCAGTCAGACAGACTTGTATATTACTCTGAGGCCCTTATTGTCTTAACCGTCATCTGACTCAGGCTTTCTTACCAAGCCTGAAGCCTTTATTGTCTTACCTTATGAAGACACCAAGGTGTCTTATTGTCTTAACATTTCTACTTACAGAACTGGCGCAGTACAGTAATCAATTGAGAGAGAGGAAATTGTCAGATAGTCAGTGGAGGTGACTGGCATAGGCATGGTGTGGAATTCCCCCTTGTTTCTTATCACCCAGTGAGATGTCCCACTTCTCTTGTTTTTATGGTGGGACATCCCACTTGCCTTCATTTTGTCGTGGGATGTCCCACTTCCCTTGTTTTTATGGTGGGACATCCCACTTGCCTTCATTTTGTCGTGGGATGTCCCACTTCCCTTGTTTTTATGGTGGGACATCCCACTTGTCTTCATTTTGTCGTGGGATGTCCCACTTCCCTTGTTTTTATGGTGGGACATCCCACTTGCCTTCATTTTGTCGTGGGATGTCCCACTTCCCTTGTTTTTATGGTGGGACATCCCACTTGCCTTCATTTTGTCGTGGGATGTCCCACTTCCCTTGTTTTTATGGTGGGACATCCCACTTGTCTTCATTTTGTCGTGGGATGTCCCACTTCCCTTGTTTTTATGGTGGGACATCCCACTTGTCTTCATTTTGTCGTGGGATGTCCCACTTCCCTTCATCTTGTCGTGGGATGTCCCACTGCCCCACCCTTTTGGCCATTAATGACTTGTGATTTTCTTTTTCTCTCAATCTCTGACTTCAATTATTTTATCTATTCTATTGCTCTAATACATTTTATTACGTACGTAGCCTACTCGAATTCACATTATATACACCAATACTTGTTTATCTTGACCCAAATTCCCTTTCACCAATTGTTGTTCATACAAGTCATTTCCATCATTCAAGTGAAATATTTAATTAACCATTGACTATTGAATGTACAAGACCTCTTCCACCACTCTATCGTTGTCTTTTTACTTTTTTCTCCGTGTCCTCCAGCGCAAATTCCCTTTTTGGGACGATAGCCGTAGTGTTCCCTTTTTGGTCACCACCCATTTTTTTTCGCGCAGTCATTTTCACTATTCAAATAAAATGTGTCACCATCGATTCAACCCTAAGTACAGACATTCATTTGCTACTGTATTGCCCTCTCTCTTCCCCTTTTTTTCTTGTCACTCAGACAAAACTTCCTCTTTGGGACGATATCGGTTGTTGTCCCCTGTTTGGCACAGAGGCCTGCTTTTCGTACAAGTCAGAAAAAAAAAAAAAAAAAAAAAGAGTAAACAAAAAAAAGACATACAATATATCATATCATTTCCCGTAAAAAAAGACATGAACGCCGCGACTCCTGCCTGCCCCAGCTCTTCAAAAAGGAAAAAATATAGCCTGGCCCCGAATCGAACGGGGGACCTCCACCATAAGAAATCTGATCCGCGTACGGATAGATGGCGTGTTACCACTACACCACCAAGCCCATACAGGAACTGACCTGCAGTGGAGTAACGTCCAATATCTGGTGATACCTATCCAAAAGGAAAAAAATCTGTACCCCGTTTTGGGATAGCCCGACCCCGAATCGAACGGGGCGCCATCTTTGAAGGCGGGGTGTCCAACACCCAGGCTTGCTGCACAAAATAAAAACCAGTAGATAGGCATAAAGCTATCACAAGGGGAAAAAAGATGGCTTAGCCCCGAATCGAACAGAGAACCTCCGCAAGAACGTTTACGTATCTTGGTCCCACCAAGCGTATGCGGCGTGATACCTTTACACCACCAAGCCCATGCAGGAGCCGACCTGAAGTAGAGTAAGGTCCAATACATGGCGTTACCGACCCAAATAAAACAAACCTGTCTCCCGTTTTTGGGATAGCCCGACCCCGAATCGAACGGGGCACCGTCTTTGAAGACGGGGTGTCCAACACCCAGGCTTGATGAACAAAATAAAAACCAGTAGATAGGCATGAAACTAATACACATTTCACATAAAGTCGTAAAAAATCGTAAGACTAGCCCTCCAATCCGTGTATCTCGATCTCCGACTCATAATGGTTGAGGTCATCCCTAGAAGCGATGATGGGCGTCATTTGCGGGGGTATAGTAATCCAAATGCCCGGCGTAGACTCGTATACTGTGTACCGGTCTGCGCGAGTGGGGTGGTCTGTAGGCAAGAACCCGGTGGCACGGAACACCTTTGCGGGCCCCGGTACCTTGAACTTCATTCTCAGGTCGTTCCGCCTGGGTTCCTCTTCGTCCCTATATTTCGATCCCGATGCCTGACCCGTACGGTCCGACGGCCCCTCACCCTGCTCCTTCCGTGGACGTTTCCGGTCGCGGTCTGTAGCGCCCCGTGGATGCTCCTTGCGTTTCGTATTCTGCTTTGATGCCATCTCCAGCAAGTCAACGCGCGGCAGAGCCATTCGCGCCTCCAGCGCACTTCGAACTCCGGGGGCAATACGGCTGCAAGGTGGAGGTGGTGGATATGCAGGTGAACGGGCACGCCGTGCAGGTGGAGGGGAACAGCGGCCAGCGCCGCCCGCAGGTGCTGGGGAACGGGGACGTCGTCCAGGAGGAGGGGAACGGCGGCCAGTGCCGCCCGCACCACCCGCAGGTGCTGGGGAACGGGGACGCCGTACAGGTGCAGGCTTCAGTGCCTTCTCAACGCGGTGGTGAAGATCGTTGCGAGTCGGAGGTCCTGGCGGCCGATTGGCGCCCCCGCGACCTGGGTTCGGCGAGCTCGAGCGGCCACGCCCTGTAGGCGCAGGTGAGTGGGTGCGCGAGCGCGCCCACGGTCGCCTGCCGCCTGCGCGACCCGCGTCGGATGAGGTCGAGCGGCGATGCTGTGTCGGTCCAGGGGAAAGCGAACTGGAGCGCGAGCACAAACGCGAGAGCCTCTCGTCCCGCTGCGCCTGCTTCCCCTTTCGGGCCGTCGCTGCTTTCTTGGCCGCTCCCGCCAAATGCCTGTTGTACGCCTTGCTGTGCTTGACGCGGAGTAGCGACAACCCATCGCTGGTGTCGACCAGCGAAACTTCGCCTTGCTCCTCGTCCGGTAGGTCCTTTTCATCTGCGCCGATCGTCAGACATCAACTTTAAACGACAGCGCAGAAACGTACCATGGTCCCAAGCCACGATAGCCATCGCGTCGTCCTCGTCACTCTCTTCCTCTCCTTCCAGCGCCTGTCGCGAGATCGCCCTTTGCATTGCGGGCAGGAATTTGGCGTAATCGTCGACGTTGAGCTTCTTCAGGTTGAAGTTCTTGCCAATGATTTGGTTCTTGTCTTGGAGTGCTGCGGGATAGTTGATGATCCGGAACTTGTGTTCCCAGGCGAGGTCCAAAAACTTCTCGCCCCACTGCATCTTGTACTTCTCAGCGTGGTCTTTGGGCACCACGCCTCCGGCCACCAGGAACTGGACTGCGCGTGTCGTCAGTCAATGCCACTCTCCACGCGCCCGCCACCGCCGAACACTCACCTAATTGCTTCGACATAATTAACCCAAATACACGTCGGTGCGTGTCGCGCACTTTCTCGTTGTTTTGGCCTTCTAAGACGTGTGCGGGCATGACGATTGCCTCACCAGTATCGCCCCGCCTCTTCATTTCCTCGACTCTGCAAGGAGTGGAGTCCCTCAGCAAACCATACCGTGAAGAGAGAAAAAAAAAAAAACGCACCCCAACAAATGCTCCATATCCTTGATTTCCGTGTTCAGGGCGTTCCCCTTCTTCGAGCGCCACATCTTGAATTCTTCCGTCCCACCCCAAATAAGACTTCCCTGGCCCTGTGTGTCGATGCAGAACCCCCACACGTGGACGCCCAGAGACTCATGGAGAAGGCGACTCTGCATGGCTTAGTTAGTCTTAGAGCTGCGCGACAATGTCGGCCGTATTCACCTGGTGCACCAGCGGCGCTACCGCCCGTTGGACGTGCAATTTGAATTTGCCCTTGTCCCGCCAAGTGACGACGACGTTCGCCACCGTCCGGTCGTGCCACTCCCGCAGCCAGGCCAGCTGCTCAAATACCTTGTCCGAGTCTTTTAGCTCCTCGTCGAACAGATTTGGCAGCGCGTCTTTGAAGGCTTGTCGAGATTTTGCCGTGTATTCCTTGGTGGTACCTTTAACTGGCAAATATTCGTTAATATCGATTCGAGCCGCAGACAAACCACTTACAATCTTTCTTCGGATGATTCTCTGCATACCAGGACTGCCACGCGTTCCACGCGGTCAGCGCGCGCGCGAACTTGGCTTGCGTGCTCGTCCCGACCAGCTTGTGCAGTACTTCGGGGTCGTGGCCGTACTCCTCCGCTAGCTGAAGTACCTCCGCCTCGTAGGCGTCAAGGGCGGCGGCCAGCTGGTCTTTCAGCTCCTTTGGGATGGGACCTCCTTTCGACCGCCCTGCACCAGACGCATCGTCCGCATCATCCTCGTCCCCCGCTTCCGATGTCTCCTTCTCCTTTGCCTTGCCCTTCGCCTTCGCCTTCTGCTTCCTCTTTCTCGCCGCCCCGTCCCTCCCCTTGCTCGCCCCCGCCTGCTTCTTCTTTGGGTTCGAAGCAGGCGCGTGCGCCTCCACGGTCTTCTTTGTCTTCCGCCGCCCCTCGAGATCCTCTTCAGCATAGAACGCTGCGTCCTCCTCTGCGTCCTCCTCCTCAGTGTCCTTCTCCTCGTCTCCCGGGAGCTCGCACTGTCCTCGACGAGTGCGATCTTCCCTAGATTTGGCGTAGAGGCGCTTCTTCTCAGCCCGCTGTGCGCCGAACTCATCTGAGCTGTCGTCCAATTCGGACTCGATTGCGGGGGACAATGCGTGGATCGGGGACGATGCCTTGGGGGGCGACGATGAGGGGGGCAAGGTGTCAGGCGTGAGTCGCGTTCGAACAGCGCGCGGTGCCTCGCGCTGTGGCATGTGCTCTCTGGAATGTTGGCCAGGTGCAGACGTTCTGCTAATCGAGCGCTGGCGAGACCGGAGGCCAGGGGACATGATGTTGAGGGCGTCAAGATAGTCTTCGTCATCTGCCGTGTCCGCCTCGTCAACGACGGGATCGTACCGGACGGTGTCACCATCCTCGAAAGTGTCGAAGACGGTGGTGAGCTCGCCGGTCTCGGGGTTCTTCTCCTTGAGCGCCAGATGTCCGAAGAGGCTGTGGCCGGTATGACGACGAGCGAGGCTAAATGTGTCGTCCTCTGCTCTCCCAAACTGGTGGTTGTGGAAGTCTCTTTCTTCCACTGAAGGGCGGTGAGGGCGAGGGCGAGGGCGCACTGGCTGCAGGGGAAGCGCGGCGTCCGTCTCCTATAACCATAGAGCATGTCAGTTTGGTTCCATTGACGTGGCACTAGCGGACGTTCACGCACCAAAGGTTTCGCCTTTCCCTTGTCGGAAAGGACCTCTTCCTCCTTGTCCTTGTCCTCCTGGTCATCCTATATCGATCAAGTCAGGGACCGGCGCACACGGGTTTCTGGGGAAATCACATACCGCGTCCTGGTGCACTAACTCCTCCTCCTCCTCCTGGTCAGAGACGAATCGATTAGCATCCGGCAACGCTTGAGGAAGACTTGTCCTACCAGACGAACGGGTGGCTGCAACTTCGGCTTCTTGGAGGCCCTGACTTCCTCATTCTATCGGACATTTCCGAGTCAGCATGTTGGAATAGATCTGACCGTGGGGCACATACCAAATCGGCTCCGTGAGTTGGCGCGACAGGAGCAGCGGCGGGCGCAGCCCGCGCGCGCTTCACGAGTTCAACGTATACTTTGAGTCGTCCTGGACCCGCGACAGGGCGTAACTTAGCGCATACTCAGTACGAGCCTCGCACTGGACAATGAAAGAAAAAAAAATACCTTCGCTGCGTCCGCACCCTGCGTCTCCTAAAGGAGGCACCATTAGCTGGCCTGACGCACTGGACGGTGGCGGGAATCCTACCTGAGCTGGCCCGCCTTCTTCTGCTTCAGCTGGTTCTGGATTTTTTCTCTTCTGAAGTCCGTCAAAAACAGCACACAGCGTGTAGAAATATTGGAACATACTTTGGATTTCGATTTCAGTGGGGGCAACGTCGAGGGCGGTTTCGCACGCGAACGAAGAGTACGGCCGCCGACCGCAGGAGCTTCAGCCATGGTAATCGAGGATATTCTGACAAGTGTCCTCAGCGACGTATTTGGGGTAAACAGAAAAAGATTTCACCAGAACGAGAATGTCTTGGAAGACAAGACAATGGCCATGCCACCGCGCGACTCCAATCTGGGATGGTATCAGTCCACCAAAGCCCGGTGCGTTGATCTCGAATTACCGTTGGCCATTGTTCTCTCGTCGCTCCTTTAAGAAGGAAGGCCGCCCTCCGCGTATTCCTGCTCCTCGTCAAATTTTCTCCTTCGATACCCGACCATTGCACTTACCCGCGATCCTCGTCGCTCTTGCCGCCACCGTCAGCCGAACACCACGGTATTTTTCCTGTAAATGTCCATCGTTATCGTTCCTGATACGCGCAACAGCCGACTTACCTCTGCCACCGTCATCCAAAGGTATTTCTCCTGTCGGTATTATCGTTAGTTATCGTTCCTGATACGCGTAGCGGCAGACTTACCCCGCACCGCGCGCCGCGCCCCACTCTGTTTGACGCGGGTACGACGCACCATTCCCGCCTTTTTCATCACTGATCTGTCCTGCGTCGCCAGGTCCTTCCCTGCACCGAGCGAGGTGCGTTTCCATTTGTTCCATCGGTTTCGTGGGCTGACTGCTCGGTTCTTTAATTCCCTTCTAGATCCACTTCCACTTCGCCCGCCTTGCGTACTTGAATTTTTTTTTTTTTTTTTTTGCGCGTCCATCCCCTGCTGTCCACGTTAGCCTGGTTTTTATGTATTTTTCTAGTTCTACAGCCTAGCTACAGCCCTACGTACCCTGTCTGGTCATTACCGCCACCGCCGCCCGCGCGCCGCCCACCCCGCCACTTGCGCCCAACCGACCATGGTGGTCAAGAGCAAGTGGCAAAGGAGATCAAAGTCCGATGCCGCGTTTCCTTGTTGATCCGATCCCGGGTAGGCGGACCGTCTACCCGGGATCGGACCAACAAGGCACGGGCAAATCCGGCACAGCCACCTTTCAATTCTTGCTTCTCGCCACCATGTCCGACAGGTAAGTGTAGTCAGTCCCGCCCGTAGTCGGTAGAATAGAATGAAATTGTCGTGCCCGATGCCTCTGGCATCGTTACTCCCAATGACGCGTGCCAAACGCCCGAGATTGAAAGACAGACGCGCGAAAAAAAAAAAAAAACTACTATACATGCTGCTCGTCCCTTACGACGCTCACGACGCTAACATGTTCACAGAGACGCCATGGCCTTCCTCGACGAGTATGCCAGCGAAGGGGACACCTCGGAGTCCGAGTTCAGCGACGATCCCGACTCCTACGAGGCGCAGGTGCGCGCAGCGGACAGGCGCGACTTCCCCGCGGACACCGTCGCCCAGATGGAGGCGGAGCATACGGGGGCGGCTGCTCAATACCGCCGGTCGATGAGGCAGGCAGCCTCCTCCGCGGTTTTGCAGGGCTTAATCAGGTCGACAAGCCCCATGCCCTCTGCGCCGACTCCACCGCAAGAGTTCCCGCCCCTACGCGCCCAGCCCTCTGCGCCGGCGGTGACAGAGTTTTCCCGTGCGGCCACGCTGCCATTCATTCCTTTCTCAGAGGACAGGTCCCTCCCTGGTACCCGCGAGCCGACCCCGTTGCCCTCCTTTCCCGTGGCTTCAACTTCTGCGCCTCAGCACCCGCCCTTTTACCGCGCGGCCACGCCCCTCTTCCTCCCTGGTTCCCGCGACCCGACGCCGTACCTCTTCCCTGGTACCCGCGACCCGACCCCGTTCCTCTCGAATTCCATTGTTCCAACGCCCACGCTGCAATCTTCGGATACTCGCGACTCCGCTGCCATTTCCAGTTCTTCGCGCCAGGATTCTTCTCGTACCACGACGCGCCCTCCGCCCACATCATCTGAACCCGCCCCGAAACGCCGCCGTATACAGGCGGATGTTTCCAAATTTTTGGACATGGAAGCTGAGGACGACGACGACGAGGATGCTGACGACGAGGTCGCGGACGACGACGGCCAGGCAGACTTCGGTACATCTCATTTCCTCTTCCCCCGTATCCACCTAATCTAATCGTCTTCACAGACTTTCTCGATGACACGGAGGAACCACTCCCCGAAGCTCCTAGACTTTACGCGAAGGAAGAGCCGGAGGAGGATCTGCATGCGATCGCAGAGGCCCTTAGGGAGCGGGACCGCGCGCAACGCCAGCGGGAGTACCCTGCAGAACTGTCGCAGGACGACGTCTCTCCTCACGATCATCTTCCCGGGGCGCTTGTTGAGCTCCACGACTTACATCCCGCCCTTGCCAAGAATGCCCGTGCGCCGGGATACGATGATCCTCCACTCTTTCGTGTCAAGATCCACGCCAACACTCCTGAAGTCTTCATTCAGAAGCTCATGGAGAAAATCCTCAGCGCTCCCCTCCACCTCCGTAATCCAATTGTTTCCGTTGTCCACCGCCCCCACGATCGACGTCACGTATACGTCGAGGCGACATCGCACGAAGAGTTGTCCCGGGTGTTGGAGCTTCGGCGCGCCTCCATTGAGCAGCTGGTTTCCCTAGCCGACCGACCCAACGTCCTGCGGTACACCGCTCCCGAACGACTTCATACAGGGTGGGGACGAGTCGTGAGGAAGGGTCCATACTGCGGCGACCTAGTCTTCATCTTGACCGAGGAGGACGAGCGCGAGCAAGCGGTGACTGTCTATGCCGTCCCCCGCCTACCGGACCGTGTCCCAGCGGTCACGACCCGCAAGCACAAGAACCGCCGCACCCTCAACCGCAAACTCTTCAAGCCCGAGGAATGGCAGGACTTGGCGCAACAGCGCAACCGAACTTGGTTCCTGAACGGTCGCGAATTCACGCAAGAAGGGTTGTTGGTGGAGTACACGATCAAACTCCACTACTTCACCCAGGAGGACGTCAATCCGACTTTCGACGAACTCGAGCTCTTCGAGGATTGTCGAGCCGACGTTTTGAATGCCCCGCGGACGCACAGTCCGATGTCCCCCGCGCTCATGGAAGGCGACCGTGTCGTTGGGCCAAATTGGAGGCACGGCTGGATTACACAAATCACAGTCAAGGATGGGGTTCGCATGGCGCGGGTGAAGGGCGACTCGGAGTCGGAACCATTTATCTGTTCCGTCAGCAAACTGGACCGACATCTTCTTGCTCTTCCTCGTACCCTCAAGGTCAACGATCGAATCGAAGTTGTGGCTGGGCAACTCGAGTTTGGGAGGATCGGCCGCGTCACCGAGATCATGGAAGCCGAGGGATTAGTCCACTGCGTCGACTCTTACGGCGTCAGCGACCAATTCTTCACAGTCCGCGTGAACGACGTCGCCATACGTTTCTTCGCAGGTGACACGGTCGAAGTGACGGAAGGTCCCCACCGCGGGCGGACTGGCTTCGTCCTGGAAATTAGTCCAGGATTAGTCGACGTTTACGATGTGAGTGTCCCTTTCCTTCCTTTTTTTTTTTGCGATACTAAGAACAAATGCAGCCCACGCAGGCCAGGTACGATGCGAGGACGATGAATTGGCTCGCTCACGACAACTACTTGACGCTGGTGGGTAACTCAATTGTTCACGCGTACGTCAATACCGACTCATATTGTTAGGTTCGGGGGAACCCCGCCGAGGTCAACACGCTGGAGGAATACGGCCCCAGTCCTTTCATTGACACGGGACGCTCATTCTCTGTCTCTCCAGCATCGGTCGACTTCGCTGTCAGCGAGAACGAGGGCGCGGACAATGTCTCGCTGGAATGGAGCGCGTTGAAGGAGAAGATGGCAGTACAGCGCGATGGCAGCGCCTACGACCGACTCGAGCGGGAGCGACTGACAAAGTTGGTCATGGCGACTGGCAACCCGTTCAACAATCGGGAAGTGTTTGTCGACGGCGGCGCCCACGCCGTGAAGGCCCAGCCCGGGTTCGTCGTGGGCTACAAAGTATCCAAAACCCTGGAGACCCCGACAACGAAGGATCTCTTGTCGCTGGTGATGGAGGCACACAACGGCAGGTCGGCCATATACGCAAACGCGACGCTGCAAGTCCGGCTCACCATGAACAACACCATCCACGACGTCCCCATACACAGACTGTGGGACATCAAGTAAGTTGTCTATCGTTAATCGTAGTGGTAGCTTGACATTGTTGGTTTCTTTTAGGTCTGGCCGCCGACTTTCGAAGGCGATCGTGGGGGATCGATGGGATTGGTGGGAGGAGAAACTTTCCGAGCGTTGGATAATGCGTACGGAGGCAGCACCCGCGCCCGCTCCAGCACCCGCTCCAGCACCCGCGCCCGACCCAGAACCCACGGCACCGCAGCCCGCCTCGTTGCCAGGTAGGTTTGAAAAATATGCGAGGCGTACATATGGCTGAACACCCTTAGGCGAAGGCACCGGCGAATGGCTCTGTCTGAACGCCTTGGTCGGGAAACGCGTGGACGTCGTGGTGCAAGGCCTCAAGCAGTTCGTGGGGCACCGATTCTTCAAAGTCCCCGCCCGCATGGAAAAGTGCGAGGGCCAGACCGGCTTTGTTTTGATAGAAACCACCATTGATTCCAAGGCGCTGGAAAAAACAAAGATTCCGGTTCGCGGCATGCCCGGTTCAACTGCAGCTCAGCATGTGCCCCCGCCCACGGTCAAACCGTGCCGTGTTCTGGCTGACGGGACCAAACTCGAGGACTCCAACGAACGTGTCGTCATAATCGGCCCCGACTGGCTCGACAAGGCGCAGGATGTGGGGCTCTACGGTCTGGTGAAGCGGGAGAGAAACGCGAGCGGATGCGTCGCCGTCCTCGTGGATAGGGTGGGCTTCCAGGTCATTAACTACTTCCCCTCGTTGCACCTGTGCATCGCGCGGAACGAGCTCAATATCCTGGGGGACAAGACTTTTGCGCGGACGATATTCGAACCACACACTTAGGGCGATGGACATTATTATGAGTACCCTTTTGTAATTTTTAAAGCGTGTATAATACTGTAATAAACCGCGTTGAATTTATCGGAGGGAGGTAACGTCCGAGGACGTGTCAGATGACCTGTCAATCAGGTGGCTGTACTCGGTCCGACGTCCCGCTGCCAGCGCTGGATCATTGACGTTGTTTGGTTTGGGCGCTTCTTTCTCTCTTGACTTGTAACCACCACCATCGACATTGTATATACGTAGAATTTGAATGTGCTCTGAGTATTAGTTTGTAAATACCTACAGTAACTTACAACACAAGTTGTGGACTGGTAATGCGCACAAGAAAAAAAAAGTAATACCGACAAGAAAGAAAAAATGATGGAGGGACAAAGCAAAGAAACATTGTTGCTGTGGGTGGCTCGCACGACCTTGGAGCTGAAACTGACAAATTACTCTCTTCCAGGTTTCTCAAGCTGCGCACTTTTCCGCCGTCATGAGACGCATGCACCCCAAGGAACGTCATGCCGCCCAGCAAAATCGGCCTGGCTACTCCGTTCCCGGAGCCTCGATTCCGGATGCTCGTGCCAGGCTCCCGGACCACCTCAGCTCCCGCCCGGAGGTTCTATTAGCGCGGGGTCGTACACTGGTGCAGCCGCGCCTCCCACCTATGTTCAGGTCACGGTGCCATCTTCGACGAGGCGGCTGGGCCGCCGGAACCGTACGACGAGCGCGACTTTGTCGCGCCAGAGCGCACCCCACCCCCCGATCCCGGACAACACGGAAGAAAACGTGCCGCTCAGTGGAAGCGTTGGCAGGTGGAAGTTCTCCCCAATCTTCTTCTTCCTTTCGCGCGGATCCTACACGAGACAAAATCCTTGCGGGACTACGCCCCTCTAGAAATCCCGGCCAAGTCCTGCGGTTGCACGGGCAGGATTCTCAAGGTAGCCATTGTTCGATTTTCAGGTGCGAGACCTGAGTTTGTGAACGGATCTGCTTCGGGACTGATCTCAGTTGCAGCCATTGAAGATGTAGTTTTGACCGTGTGCGCGTGCACCCCGGCGCCCGTGCAGTTGATAAACGCTGGGGCTTTCGCCTGCGCGCCGGTTTCCCCTTCGCTGGCGGTGGACTTGCGCGTGCTCGAGTTCACGCGGAATCTCTTTGTGCAGATCGCGCCTAACAACACGGCCTTCGCGCTGGCGCTGGAGCGCGTCCTTGCAAACATGGGCTTCCAGCTTGACAACAAGGTGTGTCTGGCTTTGTGTCTGGAGATGTCACCGCGATAACAAAGTTTACAGAATTCCCTCCGACGGCGGTTCGGCAACTGTTTCATGTGGTATAGCCACCTCCACAATCTACACAATGAACGTTACACGCGTCTGGTAGACGCCGCCCGCGTGGACCATTTGGCGGAAACCGAGCTGGAGGAACCAGTCGAGGAACCTGACCGTGGCCGGCCGACCACTCGGTCTCGTTCGTCGTCGTCGTCTTCACCCTCTTCGTCATTGCGCTCGGCATCTGCGAGTCCGACACCTGGCCAGCGCAAACGCGAGCGGTCACGGACGCCGGGGCCACCGCCAGTACCGTTCCCAGACCTGCTGCCTCGCAAACGGCCAACTGAATATTTGCGCCGCCGATGCCCCGCGTGCTTCGGCAATTTGACACACGACCCGAGTGCGACGTGAGTTCCCTCCTTTTTGGTGAACGATGTGCGACGGACGCTGACACAAATCCCTACCTAGATCCGACATCAAAGTTTGTATCGACGCCTGCTTCACCCAGAAGAAAAAGAAGTCTCCACGGGACCCTCCGAAGACCCATCCCAAAACACACTTCGTGCCGGAGCAGCAGGCTGCCGCCACAGAGGCCTACGTAGATGGCGTCCGCACTGTCAAGAAGCCGAAGCGCCGCCGGGCGGCCGCTGTGGAGGAAGACGAAGAGGACGGGTACGAGCACCCCGATCTACCCCTTCCCCGCTCCGTGCTCGACGGTTGCGAAGCTTCTTTCAAGGCAGCGGACGAGAAACGAGAGAAAGCTAGCACAGAGTTTTTTGAAGACACGGGGATCATGGTGCTGCTCTGTCGCCACGATCGAGTCCTGTGGCTAATCAACATGCATTCCGCCGGCGAAAAACAATTCAACGTCTACGCCCTCATGGAAACCCTCTTTCAGCACCTCCCTCTCGACATCGCCGTGGGACTCCTTTACGACGTAGTGTGTGCACTGGAACGTAGCTGTCGCAAGTGGGGATTCCTCGGGCGCTTCATGGATCGCCTCTCCTTCGCGGTGTCGGTTTTTCACGCTTACGGGCATGAATGGGCGTGTCAACTGTTGTTTCATCCCCGCAAGCGAGGCGGCTTCGGGTTTGCCGATG
Organism: Mycena maculata; assembly: GCA_029448575.1. Lineage (NCBI taxonomy): Eukaryota > Fungi > Basidiomycota > Agaricomycetes > Agaricales > Mycenaceae > Mycena > Mycena maculata. Next base: position 16,474 of record JARJLG010000404.1, read on the forward strand.
GCGAGGGTTGCGAGCGCTTCTGGCACTCAATCAGCCATCTTATCGGAAACCTGCGTGTATCCGGGGTAAGCGGTTTTTTTGGTGTCGAAGGCCAGACTGACGTACGAGGCCGGCAGTATCACAACAGAATCTACACGTTGGACACACAAATCGAGCACGCGGACGAGGCCAGCCTTCTGCAGTCTCGCGGAATGGATTCAGCAGGCGCCACCGACACAGCGTCGGAAAGCGGCGGGAGGCGACGAAGGCGCTGGCTGACTCGGGGATGCCACTGCCATTGCTGCGGGAACAGTGGACGATGCAGGTTATTGCGCAGACAAAGCCGATTCAGCGTATGCAATATCCAGTCAGACAGGCGCTTCCAACTCACGCATATATGTCGTCAGGTCAATCGAAAAATCGCAGGGCAGCAAGCAGTCAACGCGGTCATCCTGCTCCGTGTCACGGTCAAGGCGCGACTGACAAAGACTCGAAGATATGCGTCAACGGTTCCTTGACGCTGTGGACGAAAACGACACTGATGCCACCGTGTATGAGGTGCAGTTGGCGGCGGCGACGGAGGCTCTGCAGAAGGCGGAACAGAAGCTACGCTTGAAGGAGAGTGCCTTAGGCGTCGGGGAGCACCAGGCGTTGAAGAGACTCTCGACAAACCACTACATACATCTTCGGATGAACGCCCGTGCGCTGAAGCGGCGGCTGCGGGACAGGCTGCGAGCTAGGAAGTTCGAGCTCAATAAGGTGGAACGTTCGTTCCGACGTCTGGTTAACGGTGAGTGTGCCTTGTTCGTAGTGTGTTTGGTTTGACCGGCCAGGCTGACGTCAACCCAAAGACCAGAAGCTCTACACAGACACCGAGTCCGCTGTGAAACGCCGAGAACCGACAATCACCAAGATTAATTCTCAGTACAATAAGTTGTGTGCGGATATCCAACAGGCGATCCGGGACAGGAAGGCACCGCGTGGTGCCATAGCGCCACGTCCCATCTCATCCAAAGAACTTTGGCAACTGGACGTGGACGACGGCATCTGGCAGGACGTGGGACTGGAGGACGACGACGACGAATGCAGTGGACGGTCCGCCGGAGAGCCGCCCCTTTGGCTTTCTGACGAGAAGGTGCGCTCAGGGATAAAAACGATGCTGGAGCTGGACCGCTGCGACGAAGAAGACCTTTGTTTGAAGAAGGAAAGATGTGCTTTGCAGGTGTGGTTCGCTGAGGAATGGATCGTGGTGAACCGCGCGATCCAGGACGAAGGTATGTCAAGTTCCCATTTGATAAGATTCAACAACTTGTTGATGCCGTACAGGTTGCGACGCGGACCAATATCAGCTGGAGTTACTTCGGGACAATCTTGTGTGATTGTGCGCCACCTGGCAGAAGTGGTTACCCGATCTCGGTGTAGAAGAGGTGTCGTTGCCGTCGTGGGGGCCGTCCGCAACGCAGCTGGCGACGTGCAACGTGGATATGCATCTGCCTGCGAGAGGGGAGGATAGACATTACAGAAGGGGTGGGGAAGAGTCAGATGATGAGGATCTGGAAGAGATTGCTGAGGGAGGTGGTGAAGAGGAGGACTACATTACACTGGAGGCAGTATAGAGGGCTTACTTGTATCGCCAGACAGAAGAAAATGATTATTGAATCAAAGATTTTTAATTCCTCTCCGACGTGTCTCGACGCGTTTGGCATCACATGGGGCGCGTCACCGGACCGGCGTCCCGGGGGCAGCGCAAGATCATGGACGCTGTTTGGTGCCGGCACCTATTTCGCTCTTGACTTCGTACCACCACCATGTAAAGATGTAGATAGAAAGTATGTACCTGTACGCTGCGAGGACGGTAAAATAGACAGGGATCTCTGAAAATGGGCGAATACAGCTCAAAAGACAACAACCCGACGGAATCCAAGGGGAATACAAAGTAGAAAAAAAAAAGACGAATGTGGTGGCATCCGCGGGTGCTTTACAGAACAATGGCGACGGGTGGTGGTGGCTCGGATAGGAATTGCGGCCACCACAGTGCCAGAGAGTGATTTATAAGGTGAGCGGGTTTACCTTCCCTTAACTTTCCTCGCTGACTATCATGCCCACCGTCCGAAAGCACATGGCACGCTTCTCTTCTCCCCTCCTGCTCGAATCGCTTCTCCCCGTCGGCAATCGAGCGTTGCGCTACGCAGAAGAGGAGGACCAACGCCAGAAGGACAACGCCGCGGTTGCATCGCTTCAAGCCCAAGTCGTCGCTCGCCCGCACGACAAGGAGGTTCTGCTCAAATGTCTGCACCTGAGTGAGTCGGTGTTATGACCTCAGCGTGTACGTACTGACAACGACGACGGCCAGAGGAAGATTATGAAGACAAATACGGTACCTACATCCGCGACGAGGACGTGGAAAGCGCCTTAGCGCAGCGGGACTCCGCCCTCGACAGCTTAGTCCAGCGGCGCCGAATCATCGGTGTGTGGGGTCCATGTCTTGATATTTCCCGCTGTCGTCTGATGACTCCCCCAGCGAATACACCCTTATGGGACATGGAGACCATCTGGGACTATGTTCATGACCGTACGACTTTCGCCAAGTTTTTCTTTCGCAAATTACTGATTGTTTGTTATGATGCTCAGGCGATGCCTTCGAGGAGAAGTACAAGACCTCGACTGACATCGACAACGAGTTCCGCGAGGATGTCAACCTCAAGTGCGCCTCCCTCCTGTACTACGAGGAGCTCATGTACGTGGCGGACGGGGACACCCAGAAGGCATCGGATCTAGCTGGCGCGCGGTTCCATATCCGAGTTGTCAATCCCTTCCCTGGGAACGATGAACGCCGCATCAGTTTCGACAGACAGGGTGCGTCGTCTTGTGTTTCTTTTGGATCTTACTGACCGAACAGTGTAGTTCGTGGCTGGCTGAAGTCGTTTTGCCGCGACAACTTTGAACCCGCGCGGATGGTGCCAACCTTGGAGCGCCCCGCTTGGAACTTTCTCTTGCCCAACCCGTACCCGAAGTGTACGGACGCTCGGCTCGAATACCACTGCAATCGTACGCCCTCATTTCCTCCCTTTTTTTGCTCCCGAGCACTCATGGTTTGTCCACAGGTCAAGTTTACCGCGACTTTATCGAGACGAAAGTCAAGAGCGTGCGCGAACTCGCAAGCCGTGGGACATCCCCGCCGGCCACTATCTCTCCGGCGATCTTCTATACGACCTTCGACGTTTTGTGGTAGTTGCCTTCTCGTAGTTTTTATTTGAATACATTATGAAATACCATATCTTTGACTCAGACTGTCTGAAGAAAAAATCCTCTGGCCGTGTGCATGGGGAAACGCCATAAGACTTCGAGGTACGTTCATTTCCTGCCGTTGCTGTTGGGTGGCACTGATTCAATTGTTTAGGTGTTCATTGTGCACGGATGGGGATGGTGGCAACCGTTGGCCACCATGCACAAGAGCGGCCCATTGTTGTGGGTGAACCCATTGTGCGTGGCGATTGCCGTTTTTTGGGGGGTGGCTCTTGAGGGCTGCCTATATAGTGTCCTTGCGAGCGACTCCCCATTCCCCTCATCTTACTCTGAAATCTAACTGCACCATGTCTCATTCAACCCATCTATCCCATTTCCCTTGTATGTTTCTCTTGCCTCTTGTAACGCCCTTACTAACGCCCTTACTGACATCGCATTTTCCCATGCAGCCGAGTGCGTGCGGCCGGAACTACGTTGTTGGTTGCACGCGCACAGCGACGGGGAAGACTGCGAACAGTTCTGGGCCCATCGGCCCCGTCTCGCTATCGCCCGGCATGCGCGTCGTAAGTGCAGTCATTATTCATGCCTGTAATTCCACTTCTCGACTAACACTGTTACCCCAGTGGCTGCCGAGATGGCCGAGATGGAGAGGCACATGTCCGCGCATTTTTTTTGTCCATCAGTGGGTTCTGAATTCTCTTAGGCTTGGATCCTGGTTAATTAACATGTGTCCCAGCTGAAGCCGCCGCCCATTATTCACTGGCCGATCTGGAGTGGGCCCTTGAGTTCGCATTCAGAGAGCGCTTGCGCCGCCGCGGCATCCAATAGATAATTTTACTGTACTGAATTTGTATATTGGTGGACCGAATTGTTTTTTCCATGACTTGTGTACTTTTCAGGAGGAAATTGGAAAATGGACTTGGCACAAAAGCTTACTTCTACAAAGAAGTGGTAACAACCGCTACGGTCCCAAAAGGAAGTTTTACCTGACTGGGGGACAAACGACGCGAAGGAAGGTTGTACAGAATCAACTGTATATTTTATGTAGTAGGGACTTGACCTGTGAAACTGGTGAAAAAAAAAAGACTTCGACAAAAAAATAGCATCGTGTAAACAAAGTACAACAACCACTACGGTCCCAAAAAGGAAGTTTTGCTCGCCACGCGACAAACGAACGGCGCGAGGGAGGTTTGTGCAGAGTCCAGTGTATACTTCGTTATTTAGTGGGAACTTGGAAAAATAAAAAGGTTTGGACAAAAAAATAGCATCATGTAAACAAGGTACAACAACCGCTACGGTCCCAAAAAGGAAGTTTTTGGGCCGACGGCATGAATAAAAAAACACTTACTTGATTGTGGGATGGGTGCGAATTCGAAGTGAATATATATTGAAATTTGTATAATGCTAGACTTGGAATTGAGAGAACAAAAGAAGACATGAGTCTAAGCCTACCAAAAAGAAAAGACAACACAAGAAAATATTGTGGGACTTCCCACTTGGCGATAAAACCTGGTGGGACTTCCCACTTGGCTTCCCACTGGGCAATAAAACCAGGGGGCTTTGTATGCCATATCTGACAATTGCCCCTGTCTCAATTAATTATTGTATTCCTTTCTGTTTGTGTATTTCCTGTCATCTCGTACATATTGAGTGAAAGATGGATGATGTACCCACTTATATGCCATCTTTGCTGAATCATGGTAGAAGGAAGGAAAGGTGGTTGATGTAAGCTATTTGAGTGGCAGCAGTGTTGGGGTATTGTTTTAGCAGCACGTTATAAGTTTGGCGGATGTGTGGGAGGTCGCCACTTTGACCAGATTAAATAATCTGGTCTAGCTCTTGGGATCGTATGGAGATTCTTGCACAACAATGTATCGTAATTGGAAGGGGGGGACCACTCCAGGTTGAGGTTCGACAATCGAGTCAGGCAGTGTTGTTTCAGATATGGTATTCAAGTCGGATGATAGAGACATCTTTCCTCTCATCTCATACATATTGAGAAACAGGCGTATGATGTACCTACCTACATGGCTGAGGCAGTTATAATGGTCTCAGTCTGAGCCATGCCATGCTATGGTCCTGCAGCCCCAGGATTGAACAGGTTTGTGCTGTGTATTATGATAGCTAGGGCACCAATAGGTTGGATTGAATGATCAAGGAATTGGTATACACCATTATCTAAAGCAGCAGGGTAGAGCCAGTGAACCGACTTTTTTTGGGAAAAAGGCAATTTTTTCTTTGCCACGCTGATGCACAGCATATATGGTGCTAAGACACCCTGGGCCAGGGCTTCATGGAACACCAAAGAACAGCCCAAACGGAGCCCGTACGGGCACAAAAAAGCGATTTTGGTAGCAGGGGGTGCATGGGGTCCTACCCAGGGTGACGTGACCTAGGTGGGCAATCCCACCTCCTGGGGGAAATCCCACAAAATTTTTTGGGCCCGCCTTCGGCGGGGTGGGATGTCCCAACAGTGGAGGTGGGACATCCCACGGTGGGAACACATAGAAAAGTGGGACATCCCACCAAGGTGGGACATCCACCCAAACCTGGACCCCTTAGGGATAGTTAACTCAATGAAATGTGTGACCCTAGGGGGGTACTTATATAGGTAGCCTGAAGTGTGGATTTCCGCTTTCCAACCCCTATCCCTGAGCCTAGATGAAATTTGGAGGTTGGCTGCCACTAGCTGTAGCGGCGCTGAAAACGCTAACTCTCAGGTATGTGTGAATGCGAAATGCGAAATGCTAATGCAGCAGAGCTATGAACTCTAAACCACACACAACACACAACACTATCAACAACTAACCCCTCAATAGAGAGAGTCAGAGTGCAAGTTCGGGGGTGTAAGTCAAGTATTAGACTTGATAGCAGCTGGTTTCTCGGTCGATCACTTAGTTAACTAAGGGTCGCTCGCGCTTTTGCAAGGTTTGACTGGTCAAGTCAAGCTGTATTGGACAAGTAACGTCTAGGACGTCAAGGAGACAGTATAGGGTAGGTTTTAAGACCGTTAAGTCTGCGCTTTTTGTGTCTTTCGACGGTTTCAGTGTTCTGTTCAATGTTCTGGGTCTGTTTGCCGTGTTCTGACTATTGCCGTGTTCTATCAATTGCCGTGTTCTGATTCTGATCCAATTCGTTCAAAGCAATCTATTGTTCGTACACAGTCTAACCTCCACGGCTATCAGAGCAACGGTTCCAGTGGCTGACACAACGTGTACAGCGCCCCTAGATGTGCTAGCTTTCCCTCCCCTTCTGCTGCCCTTTTATACTACTGCCCTAGGCTTTACATCACGATGATTACTGTACAATGTCCGTGTTCCTGCGGCCCAAATCCCCATCCCTGGATCCTGATTGGCTAGTGGCCAAAGAGACATGTGAAGATTGACACAACCCATGTGATTGCTGATTAAGTGGATAGAAAGTGTCTTCTTCGTCTGTAGCCTCTTGTCCCGGGCCTGAATAGTCTTGAAGCTCATGCACGTCTCTTCTACCTTCCAAATGATACCCCATAGTCCCCAGTTTGGTTCAGTGGTTCAACCACAATTGCCTAAAAGGTCTGTCTGAGGTGTCTATCTCTCATTGTCATATCTTCTACTCATCCGGATAAAGCGGATAGGAGTGTCATGTCGTTCAGGTAAGTCTTGTCAGACCTAGGCCTTGGGTCTGGACTCAATGCGTGATCAGACGCTGATAAGCATGCAAAATGGCCAAGCCTGAAATTTACCAATTTCTGCGTCCTTGTTCCACTTACTAAAGTGGAACCAGAACTTATCTATATCTTGCCCATAAAGAGCCATAGAGAGGTCCGATCTGTTGGCTAAAGGCACTACGCCTCTAGTTACATAGTAAAGACTTGTCAGGTCACCGATACCACGAGGGTCAACGGCCTGGGGAGCTGCTGTGTATTTACGCGTAATTCAAAGTCCAACCATTCGATCGAATTGGGACAGAGATAAAGTGTTATACCAAGGACATACACACACCATCCATTCTGACTACAAATTACACCTGAGAAAGTACACTACTGGAGTTGGGCATCAACGAACAAAGGAACCTTTGCTGAAAGTGGAACACGGCCCGAACAGTCCGGCAGTAGCCGACGGATCAATCCACGGCATGTTTGATATTCAACGCTTAGACCGAGGTCTGGATTGGGTAGCGCAGTTGTTGCCTAGGGAAGGTTGATCCACTAGCTCCATCATTCATGTGCTGGAGTAGTTTATCCGTTTTCCCGCACCACAAGTCATACTATATGACCATTTAACCGTGATTCTGCAGAGAGGGCTAGACACGGGTAAAATCCACATCATAATATGATGCCATCTCTGGGATTAGAATCAAATCAGAACATAGGTCTCGGAACAAAGTATCTATTTAACCGTTTATTTATCCGTTTGTATTCATTGCGTGCTCATTGCTAATTATTCATGTACTATTTATATTTTATTAGTCCTGCATGTTGTGTCACTCGTTTGTATAAATACAGACAGGTTCAGAGAGGGAAGGCAGTGAATTCACCCCTTCTTGCTAGACGTATTCAGCTCTGCTGGTATTGTCGCTTGGGAAGCCTTGTATTCATTCGGAGTACCTCTTGGAACTTGTAAAGTTCTTTTAGTTATTTCGGTCAATATATTGTTGGTTGTTGGATCACATCTCGCGCTAGGATCTTAAGGAAGCAGAACACGGAACAGACTCATAAGGGTTTCATAAGGGTTTCGCAAGGGTTTCATAAGGATTTAGGCAAACGGACTTGATAGAACAAGGAACAGAATCATAAGGGACCGAGAACACTGAAAGGATAACAACGTCTAAGGACTAATCCACCCACCCCACAAGATAAAACACTTCTTGGCACCTTCTAGACCTCATCTGAGTCACTAGATCGGCTAATTGAATCAAATCAGTATTTACGTGTAAATAGCTATTACTTATATCTAGCACAACCAGAGACCTAATACTTGGTCCGATCCCCGTACTCGCACCGTTTATTGTTTGGATTTGTGTTCAGTGTTGGTTTTGTGTTATTAGTGCTCTAAAGCGCTGATTTACATTTTACTACATTTCACGCT